>CM052201.1:15796906-15819897 GCA_028455805.1 Lasioglossum figueresi | reverse complement strand
TCTCTCTCTCTCTCTCTCTCTCTCTCTCTCTCTCTCTCTCTCAATTCAAGTGGTCAGCTGTATATATATATATATATCTACTAGAAAAAATTACATCGGAATCCTCTAACGCTAGTAAGAAAAGGTTGTTCTGCATCAAACATTAATCAATTAGTAATTCATCGCAATTACGTTACATATATTTAAATATATGTGTATATATATAAAAGGCTGCTCTGCGACGGTGCACAAGCAGTCGCGCCCCCCGAGTCGCCATTTCGGTACCGCGATGTACCTTTTTTTTTTCTTTTCTTTCCTTAAGGCGGTATCGTACGATACTATAGTCTCGAAAAAATAAACAAAAAAGATTCTACGAAATGAAACATAACAGACTTGACAAAAGAAATCCCGCAACCATGATGTCGCTATTGAAGAAACGCGGATATTATGGACTCGGAGGACGTGTCGCGCTAGTGTCAAGGGTCCGAAGACTTAGCGTCGGATCTCGACGATCTTCGTTCACAGGGTTCGCGTACGCTAATCTTTAGATACTCTAATCGCCTTGGGAATGGAGGCTCGACCGCGTGGATCCGGAATATTTGAACACCACTCGCTTCTAGAGACTACGGTTTCGTCTAAACATTGCAGTATTTCGTTACAAAGAAAACCGTCGTGAGAAAAAGTCACCGCTACAAAATCTGAAGAAGTCCCTAGACAAAATGCGTTTAGGGCTGCTCCTTTCAAGACAAAAACTATTATTAGACGAAGAAATTAATTTGTGGCCGATTCATCCGCGATTTCATTTTAAATCCAAGTCTCTCGGCCTTCGGCTGGGAGATCATTTTATTGATTGGTGATAGCCAATCGGTTCAGAATAAATGGGCCACGGATTAATTCGTGCATCTGATATTAAACCATTTGGACAAACTTTACAGATTCGAGAATGTTTCGTCGCAAACGACGTGTTTTGCAATGAGTGACGTAAATGTCGACGAAGTGACTTTTGTTCGATAGAAGGAATTGTAGTTTCGATAAATCGAGGATTCGTGATCATTAGACTGCGAAAATATAAATACCGCTATAATTCGTCTAATATTTCTACCATTTCAAATTTCATTTTTCTCGCAAATGTACAAATCAGCAGTCTAGTCATCACTATAATTCGATAAAAAACGGTACCAACATCCACCGTTAACATGTTCGTTCTTCCACACACGCACACGCACACACGCACACACACACACACACACGCACGCACGCACGCACGCACACGTAGAACAGTATAAAAATGATAATCTCAAAAAAACTGTACCGACGTATGGTTCTACAATCAAACATATATAACTACTTTCAAAAGAAAAAAGTATCTGCTAGAAAAATAGTAAGTTTCTCGAAAACACGACGAACATGTCAAAATAGGAGTACGACGAACAAAGTTCATTCATCAATGCATGCTTCGTATATTCCAGATCCACGGTCCATCCATTCCAAGGTCTACCTCGAAGGTCCACCGACCTCCTCTACACCCTGTATTATCAGAGAAATGCAAACTCGGAGGAACCATCTAAGTTCTGAACAGTCAAAGAGAAAAGAAAGACACGCAGGGTAGATGATTGATATCGAAAAAATCGCTGATCTAACCACGTTTCCCGGTGTCTTACGTCCTACGAATACGAATAAGAATAGGAAGGGGTTCTTTCTTTTTAGCTTGAAGAAGTCGAAGTAAGAAGGTAGACTAAGCCTATCGTCGATTTGCAAAAAGGTCGTGGTCCGATCCTTAGCCAAGTCTTAAATCCGGACTTATATATCGCGCTACCCTGGCGTCCGTACGCGCGTTTCTCCGATGGCAAAAATTTCGTGTTCGGTGTGGTGGTGTGTATGGTCGAGTGTTGGTGGATGTTGTTCTTGTTGTTGTTGTAGTTGTTGGTGATGAATAGTAGCAGTAGGAGTAATGCGTGTAGTGTTCGATAGTGTCTCAATGATCTCCCTGTCTTGTCTCTCCGTGGTTGGTCGTCCATTGGCTCAGTACGGGTTGTACTTGGCGCGCTCGGATTTGAATTTGCCGCTTTCGGTCGGTCCAGGTGCGCTCGGGCTACGTAACCTCGGCGTGAACTTGTGCGACCGGTGCACGCCGGTCGTCTGGACCGGAAGTGCGGATGCAGCCGCGCCAGCAGCACCACCTAGCAATTCCGTGAGTCCGCCGAGGGCGGTCAGGCTAGATAGGGCGTTGAGGGCGCCTGGCTTGCTTAGCAGCTGAGCCAAGGGAATGGCGCTGGCCAAGGGAGAGGCAGTGGTAGTGGTGGTAGAGGGAGAAGCACTGGCCCCGGATGCCCCGGGAGTGGTACCGCTGCCAGGGGTTTGGGTATTTTGGGCCTCTAGGTTAGCTTTCTGCAGTTCAACACTGGGGAAAAGACACAAAATGTAAAAAGGTGAGGGTGGGAACGTTCCTCTGATACGGTTTTGTATTTTTTTTTGTATTTTATTGTTTTGTTTTTGTTTTCGTGTTCTCTGTATCTACTGCTGTAGGCTTGCGAGTGCGTAACGGGTGCAACGCTGGTAACGTGGAACGTCTAAGCTTTTCGAATCTTCGCACCTTGACTGCCACGCGAAGTATCCGTTATGCAAAATAAGATTACGTAAACATCGATTTCTCTTGAAAATCTTCGTAGCTTGTAAATGGCGTGACAGTGATATCGAATTCGAGATGTAACTAACGTGGCAGTGAACGTGTTGACAGAATTTGAGAGATTGACAAACAAACGGATAGATGATTCTGACACCCGATATATCATGAGTTGGGTGTAAAATCGTTCGAACAACTGTCTGAAATGATCGCGAAGCAACCGAACGACGTGAACGATCGTGTACTGTTTGGAAAATGGTACCTGATATGGAACACCTTCGAAATTGTATGCAGTTGTGTGAAGTCGATACCAAAAGCTATCGGAGAATTAGGCATTTTTAAGTTCCAGAAATGAATTATCCACCGGAGAGTGAAATTCAACGAGGGATGTGCCGAATCAAAATTTCTTTCGTATCGAGAATAACAATTTTTGTACTGCTACAGGAATGGCATTCGCAAAGGGTCGATACAACGATCCCGATACAGTTAGGGCTGGTTCATTAAAATTTAACCATGTTCCATATCACATTTTGTTCCACATTACCTCCATCGACCCTACGTCCGGACAAGCGTCCAGCGAACGTGTATGAGCGTACGTGTAACTGTTTCTGTGATACTTGTGTCTGTTCTGTGCACAAACGTGTACTTTTCTTTCGATAAATGAAAATAAAAAAGAAAACAGTGAGAAATAGAAAGAGTGAGATGACAGACAGAACAAAGAGAGAGAGAGAGAGAGAGAGAGAAAGGTAAAAAGAGAAATATATAGAAACAGAGAAAGAGATAGTTAGATGGTAGAGTGAAGAGAGAAGTGAGACGTAGAAAAAAAAGGAAAGAAAAGAAAAGAAAAGAAAAGAAAAGAAAAGAAAGAACAGACACGGTATGGAAATGAAACGGCAGCTAGAAGAAGAAGAGTTATCAGATTAACAGACAGCGCCGAGTCGGACAGAGAACGGAAAAGAAAAATCAAGTCGATAGGCGTTTAAGAGGCATCAGAGAGTTATGGTACAGGTGCTCTATGGAGCGTGAGACTCTCAAGTACACCGGCTACGTGGTGGTTCGTGGCGGGGGGATAGTTTTCAGCATCGAAACGCGGATTCGCCAGCTCCTAGAAGAACAGGATAGCCAACGAATCATCTGCTTAGAGCGTTAAACCGTGTTCCCGTGTTTCCGTGACGTGTAATCCGGCAAATTCCATTAGGTCAATTTCCTCGGCTTCGCGAACGGGAACGCGGCGAAACGATCGGACACGATGCTCGTAGCTTGTTCTTCAAGGTCTTCGAGGTATACCGGGGGTGTTCGAGGCTGGCTAATTCGCGTTTCGACGCTGAGGACGCGCTGCGAGGATGCGCCAGGCAAATGGACACGGCGTGCCAACGGAACAACTACGGAAACATAAGCCTCTAAACGTGTGTCAAGGGTTTCTCAGAGTCTGGTGCAGTCCATTTTCCCTGGCGCTGCAGAGCCATAGTCCGTTGCTTGACACGCGATCCGCTAGGATGCGATTCAGGTACACTACTCTGTCTCTTTCTGTCTGCGTGTGTGTGTATATATGGTTATCGAGCTGACGAACGCGTTAAGTATCGCTATCAGGGATACTTTGGTTCGGTGATTCGTTTCATGGAACGCATTATGGCTCTGCGGAGTCACTGAAAAGCGGAAATCAAACTAAAACGGGGCGCAGGACCAGCACTCTGCCAGGAGATTGATAGAGGAAGAGAGAGAGAGAGAGAGAGAGAGAGAGAAAGAGAGAGAGAGAGAAGGGATAGAGAGAGAATGCTGATTTGGCGAATCGCGCTACCACGGTCGATAATTGGCTGTGGCGGACATGGCAGAGTGCGGATCCTGGCCGTGAGGAATGCTGGGTATGTAATAATCGTGGCTACCAAGTTATGAGCGGGTACAGAAGTAACGGGGGGATTGATGAATATTCGGTCGCTATTAAATGCAGTAGTAAATTATGAGTGACAATCTGGAATAAAATATAATGGATTATAATTATAACGTGGGGTGGGCAGGGAGAAAAAGTGTTCTCTTTTTTTTCTGTTTTTTCTTTTTTTCTTTTCTGTTTGGCTAGATCCTCGTGGTTGGAATCGCGCGATCGTCGGGGAGATCAGGTTCGGTGAACTTTTTTTTTTTTACCAAAGGGGTGTTGTATTCTCTCGGAGGGTTCGATTATCTTTTTTTTTTCTTTTTTTCGGACGCGGTCGATCATCTCGAATCTCGTCGACGACTACGTTAGTACTCGTACTTCGGCATTCAAGTGTCGCCGTTTTATTTTTTTTTCTTTTTCTGTTTTTTTTTCTCTTTCTTTTTAATAGTAATTAAATGAACGGGGAAGAGAGAAGGGTGATTAGTCCCAATGCCACGTGTTTAGGAGACAAAACAAGATGTACGTCTGCATCCGTGGACATTCACTAGTCGGACACAGTGATGAACAACAGCGGGGAGGTATGCGAGAGAAAACAAATCGGGAGAACGTATTGATGCGTTGCTGTGGTGACCTTTGGCGAAGGGGTGGTTTCGCGTGGATGATGACTGACCAGCCCGAATCACTCCTAAAACTGACTTCTTCGTTCTCCAGCGAATATACTCCAGTCCCAAGATCCCCTCTCGATTTTCAAGCAATCGAACTCTACTCGCGGATTCCTTCTTAATTTTCAAACGAATGTACTCTGGTTTAATCAGAATATTCTTTTCTAATTATCAAGCGAAATCGCTCTATTTCGGTCACAAGATTCCTTCTTCATTTCGAAGCAGATGTATTCTAATCGCGTTCAGTAAATTCTTATGCAACCTTCGTCACAAGTTAATCGTGAAATAAATGCGCTGTATTCGAAGATTGACGCTTCCTCCAAAGATCGATTTTAGACTCGATTCGCGCAAACTCTAGGAGTCAGTCGGACTGGCCGGGGCGAACGGGGTAATTTTGCCACGGGCTCGAGTGTAAACGCATTCGGCAAATAATGATCCAAACGTGCAGACGAAATCAACAGAGGTATGTATATATAAATATATATATATAGTCGAGGAAACAAAACATATTCAGCGCTAAAAAAGCGGTGGAGGGTTTGTTGCGAGAGCCTTCGCCAAAGGGTGGGGGTAGATATATGTATATATATGTATATACAAATATATATAGATATACCCTATCGACAAACACCAAAAACTAAACGAAGAATAAAAAAAAAGTATGTATATATACATATATAAATAAATATATATATATATACACATATAAAAAAAAGAGAAACAGAAAAAATCCGGTAATCGAAAAAGGAGGAAAAGTATAGAATCGATTGTTATGCGCGGGACTCTGCTCTGGGATTCTTGTAAAATATCGGCGTTGCCACAGGTATATATTTCGGTTCGACTGCGCGTGTCGTTTTCTGTCGTATCGTTTTTGATATTCTCTCTTTTTTTTTGTAAAAAAATTGTATTGCTTGAAAGGACAGCCAGCGACAATGGGAAACAGATGTTGAGCGGAGATGTGTCTGCAGGATACTCAGGGTACTGGGCCTGGAAAGCAGGACCTGGAAATAAAGGATTAAGATATCCTCTTCCGTCGTGGTGGACGCGCGTTTGGATGTCTTCCGGCGACTCGGGCGTTGAAGAAGGTGGACGGTCGTTGTCCCTCCGTGCGCTGGCGACGTCTTCGAAAATTGCTATGCAACCTTATCACTACGATATAGATGTATATCTCACCTGTGATACGCTAGGAAGACCGAGGTGGCGTTACGATCGTGTCGCATGCACGAGAACGTGACACACGAGGAGGCGAACTCCGCGTGAGATAACATTCTCTATCCGTTATCACATATCCGGTACCGCCATCTCTCTCGACCGATACTTCGAAAAGTATCTTCCTCCCAGCGAACGCGCCGGTCGACGACCAAACAATTCTCTCTTTATCTTTAAAAACGCTCCTTTATCGTACCGATCGTTATTCATATTTCCGTTAACGTACTCTCTCACCGGGAGGAAGGACAACAACAACCTCGTTGACCGGCGCGTCCCGCGGGCAGAGATATAGTAACAATAACAAACATGATGAGAGGGTGTCGCGATGACGGCAATTCTCGACTATTCCCCATTAGTCTCACCGATCACCTTCAAAGACACCAAGGCTAAGAAAGGTCCAATTACGGGAGAAACGAGTAACACAAAAACAGAGACGAAAAAGTGGGTGTTTTTTTTTTCGGGGTGACGGGGGCGGGGGGAGATTCTTGTCCGTCATTGGGCAATTTCTGAGACGTGTTTTGTATAGATCATCTACACCGGCGACGTACACAACCCGAAGGCACACAAGTCCGGCGTGATCGCCGATGATAAGGAAGAAAGAAATCAGAAAGTTTTATTTCAGAGGGGCGGGGTTAGGCGGGTCGGGGTGTGGGGGCAGGTGTTGTTCAACGGGACACATGTATATCGCGATTTTACCGTAAAACGTAGCCGGGACGAGTTCGACTTTGTTTCGATTGGGGAGAACGGTTTCTTTCGAACGGTACGAACACGCATAAATATACATACGTATAATACTTTGTTGAATATCATATATGTATATCCGAACGCGTCGAACCGTTCTGCACGAAGGTGTGATATAACAGATCAACGGGAGTCCAGTGTTCCTCTGAATGGACCCTCCGTGTCCCCAATCTCTCGGTAACCATTGGCATTTACAGTGTGTGCTCTCTGGGTACCGCCGGTACTCACCTCATATTGATGAGATATTGTGCCAATGCCACGGCGTCCGGATTTCCGGTAATGGTGATCGTACGATCCGTGGCTCCACCCTCCCTCTCCTCGCAGTTACTGATTCTGATCATCGCGCCGGAAATCTGACGGATCTCGGCGATCTTGCTGCCGCCCTTCCCGATGATACAACCGATCAACTCGTTTGGCACAGTCAGCTCGTGTGTCTGATTGTTCGCTGCTGGCTGTTGCCTGTTTGTGTTGCTGGTGCGTAGCTGGCTACCGGCTAACGCTGCTAGTGCTGCAAACAAACCATTCAACACGGTTTCTCTTTTAGTTGAATTCACTATCTCGAATCGTTCCGAAAATGTCTCGGTTAGCTGCTCTTTCGTTTTTAATTTAACCCTGACAGGTTGTGCATTTTTCAAATTCTTCGCATTTCTCTGCGACACTCTACGGTGCCGGACAAAATGATAAGACGTTCGATGTATTTGTATATTTCATAGAACACGATAGGATATATGTACATATTACACGCCCTGTATATTGGATATGCCCTTCAAAGTATCCATATAGAATTGCAAGTTTGTATCTTGTGTACGAAAGTTGAAAGAATGAATTGTTAATTTTTTATCAAATAAAAATGTAATCCTTCCTCGTTTTTCCTAAAATTTATAATAGGACACGTTGCCCTGCGTTCGACGTGTACACTCGTCGTTGGTTAGTTTTAATTCCGCACTCTGTGGGGTATTTTTAAAATTAACACCAGGTTTACGGAGAACAAGAATGCGTCTATCCAAATTTTTGGCTATTTTTCCGATAGCCATTTTGACGGGTACCGTAAACCTAGTGTTAAATTCCGCAGTTAAGAGGTTAATAAAATGAAGTTTGGTCGTGTTCTCACCTGCAGGATTGAGCCCGCCAGTGTTGGCAGGTGTGGCCAGGCCTCCGAGGCCGAGAGCCGCGAGCCCAGCCAATGGATTGCTACCGAGCTTTCCCATCTGTAACAACGACGAAGATATCCATCGCTCAACAAAAAAAAAAACCACACGTGCCGGCTCTGAACAAATTCGGTAAAGTGCTTCAGGGGGTTATACGAAGACACCGATAAAAGTATATACGTATATATGTATATCTAAAAAAAAAAACAGGGTAGTATATGGTAATATTAATCTGCCTGCTTCCTCGCGCGTCTCACATTCCGAGGATCGTTGATTACAGGAGATAAGAAGAACCATCGAACGAAGTTTGTTGAACGAAACTGAACGAGAAACAACGAAAAGGTGATACAGAAGAATACAAAAAAAAAAGAAAAGAAAAAAAACGAGAACAGAAACGAAGCGGTAAAGAAATTTTTCCCCCAAAAAAATAACTTTGTTCGATCCTTCGTCGAATAATGATCTTCCATCGATCGTTTCGGGAAAGATGCGGTTAGGGGAATATATCCCATCGACCAGCGGATAGTCCCGACTTCCTGGAAACGATCCGGAACGTGTCCGCGATTCTCGACGAGCCTCGCGCGACCATAAGTTTCGCGCGTTCACACGCTTTTGTGTTGGACAGTGCTCTCTCAGCCGTCAACGAATTCGATATAACCAATGGAAACGAAATGATATGGAAACGATAAACTGAAATCGTGCAGACTGGCATAAACGACGACCGATATACTGGAATCCGAGCGTGTGTCCGCGCTGATTCGATATTTCCTGCCGGCCAATTCCGCCAATCAGACACTGACCACTCGTTCCGGGAAGACTGCGTCCGCACCTCGCGTGCGAACCAGTTCCGAACAGATCGGATCGATTCTCTGCCCAACGAATGCTTCGGGGAACAGAAACTAGGATCGGGGGACGAAGAGAGGAGGCACTGGGAGAATTTATCGAGTCCTCCAGTTTCGCGTGGCACGAAATTAGGCGCTCGACTACGATCCGGCGATCTATGCCCGCGATATTACCAGCACGTAATTGCGCGGCTGTACAGAGCGATTCAAAATCGGTTGCCGATACCAACGGAGATATAGTGGTATCGGCTTATGGGGACGGCGGCCGTTCGGTACGAGTTTGATCAATTTTTATCGTGAAATTGGGAAAAAGTATTACGACGCAGAGAATTCCAAATCGACGGCCGGAAAGAATGTGCTAGAAATTTTCCAGGGGGAAAGTCTTTAATAGAAACTTGTTCTGGTTATTTAACATTGGAGCTACCTGATAGGTCGAAACGACTAGTTTCTGGTTTATAATTGTTGGAGTTATTAGAAACTTTCGATTGAATATAACGATTGCGAGGGATCCGGAACGTTGATAAACTGGACAGAGAGATAGAGTCGTCGCGATCAAGGGGATGATGCGATTGGAACAATTTGTCCGAGAAGCTGAAAAACCTCTTCTGGGACTGAAACCGAACCTATTAGGGATGCTTGGGTGAAAAGTGGAACGACCTCGGGGGATGAAAGAGATAGAGAGAAATAGAGAGAGAGAGAGAAAGAGAGAGAGAGAGACAGAGGAGAAACAAGGCGGAGAAGAAAAACCGTGACAGCATGCATCTACGTAATCTTCTCGAAACTGAAGAACACGTTTCACAATGGTTCGGTTTCGTTTCTGAATGGCACTCGATTAAAGCGATCCTCGGTTGATCGTCTTCTTTCTCGTAGCTGGTTTTTAGTTTTCCACGATCGTGTTCCGAACAGCTTCGGAATTTTTATTCGTTATCCTCGTGGCCGAATTAAACGAGCTGGAAACCGTGGACAATTTGCATATTAATCTCTCGTGATCCCGGATTGGTCGATGAGCTTTATGCATAACTTCGGAATTATACGCCACTCGACTGGCCGAATTTTTATACCTTTTCTCCTCCCTGAATCGAAGCGAGATTAAACAATTTATGTTAACCGTTCGATCGTGTTTGAATTCATTTCATTTCTGACATATTTTTACGCCGGATCTCCGACGTTGTTTTCATTATTTTGAAAATGCGATATCAACTGCGACGGGCATAATTGTTTCTTACAACATAATATTTCCGCTGTTGCCGAAACGCGCGCTGCTTTCACGAGGTACTTTTGCTTTCGATCCCGACGGTTATTGCAAAAATCACTTGCCTGTTAATCAAAGTCACCGGCAAAAACTGTCGCGTACACATCGAATAAATATTTGGCAAACGTTCGTTCGCTAAAAGGTCCGATTAAACTGCACCCGAGCAATTCCGAGGGAAAACTTCGAAATGGAAATAAACAAGCGCGCTGCATTTACGTTGTGAAATCACGCGAATTTTCTGGGCGAACTCATCGACCGTCCTAAAAATAAGCGGCGATTAATTCGTAATTATAAACGGTAACAGAGCGACGCAACGAACCAATGTAAAACGTTAATTACTGCAAAATATCTCCGGTTGAAATAGCGACGATGAAACAGTAGCTGCGATGGCTAATTACTACGATCGCAAAACTCGGGAAAATCACGTGTCCATGATGAACGACGTCTCGGGACGATCTATAAATGAGATATGATACGAGAAAAACGAACGACGAGAAAACCAAAAAAGGATTTTAAACAAAAAAACAAAACAATATCGTGGTTGAAGAAAATTCGAACATGAAGAATATGCATTCTCTCTTGCTCCTTGCTGTGAGGAGGATCGAAATGGCGGGGTAGAGATCTAGGATTTCTTTCTCTCTTCGTGTATGTATAAACTGTGTCCTAGAAAACATGAAATCCGGAAAAAGTATCATTTCATCTACTCGCAGTATCATCTAGACTAGCCTGTGTGCTCGCGGTATAGTTACACAGTACGTATGCTATGCGTCCTTGAACGTTGCAAACGCCGTCCTACGGTCGGATCAAAATTTGTCTGGTCGCTTCTCGAATCAAACTGTTCCCTTAAAAACAACGACAATCCACGAGGATCTATTAAATTTGAATTGTTCTGTAGCCAAAGATTAATATTTATAGATTGGTTCCGCCACGATCTCGAACGTAGAGCTTCCTTTTGATCCGACTATAGACACATGAATCTAACAAGAGAATTAGTGGTGATTGACAAAAATCGATGACACTACTTCTAAGTAATGGTGGGGGATCTATGTATCTTCGATTAGCTGGTTAATTTCGATTTGACTATAGTCGTTACAGTATTCCTGATGCAAGGATACTCTATAACCTTGACGAATCTAGTAATTTAGATCCGACTATAGTCACGGTTCCACACAAAAACGTGTGCAGGCCATTTCTCTGCGGACTGTAGGTGACAGCGGCGTTACGTTCACGAACACCATTTTCACGTGGAACGTGGACGAGATATCTCGCGGCGTTTGCTGGTCGTAGAGGAACAAAATAAACAAAGAGAGTATATATATATATATAAATATATAAAAAAAACAAATAAATTAATTAACATGATGTTCACGGTAACATTCTAGCCTGCTTAAGATGGTGGAAACGTGATGTCAGGGCAGCCCACCCTCGCGCGAACGTTCTTGATTATTCTGATAGCTAAATAGAGTGCTGGAAAAGCCATGCTGTTCTAAGAGAGGAATGGCAAAAGGGACGATGGACAACTCAAGGACGAAGGCGATGAAACGAACGAAAACCAAGAAGAGATATAGAATGAAAGACAGAAATGAGAGAAAGAAATATGACGCGTTTCCATGTTCGTCGGTTCGATATCAATATTCTTCTTTTCTTTTTCTTTTTTAAATTTGATACCGAGTCGACGTTTAGGGGAACGCAACCCACGCAAAGGCACTGGCCCCGAAGAAGATCAAGGAAGAGAATAGCGATACATATGAGCGTGTAAAATAGAAGAGACGCGATAGAGAAAGGAGGAAGAGGAAGAGAATTTCTTGCGAAGCCGTCAAAAGCGAAAGCGTGTACATACGTATAAGAATTCATTTTTCGATCGTTTCAGCGGTGTTTGTCTCGCTTCGCTTTCGGCTCGGATCTTCCTGCCGATCGATCGATCGATCGTGGTGTATCGATCGACCAAGCCGAAGCGATTCTTGCTCTCTGCGGGGGATAGTTACCTTTGCTCGTTTTCGGCGACGCACGTCGGACCGCAGGCTATCTCTCGTTCGCTAGGTATCGATAGCATTAAATCGCGGAAGCTGTGTTGGAAAACGTCGTCGGCCGACTCGAATCGGTTCGTGTGAAAACCCACGGACTCGTGGGAGATCGGTGAAGCTAGAGATCATTGCGTGATTCGAGCTCTGCGAGCGTGCTCAGTGATTACGTTTCGAACGAAGCTCTTTCGACTCCGACGGTGGCTACGAACGGCGGAGGCTGGTGATCGAAAGGGACGCCATTTTCTCTATCTTCGAGTTCCGACTTTTCAGGATTCGTGAGAAATATGTTGTTTCCGGCTCGGAGGCCGGTCTCTACCGAGCACTTTGCGAAAAATTATTAATATTGTTGTCAGACGAGCTCTTTTGCAATAAGAAAATTGATTTTGGTATTTAGGTTTTTCAATTATAAAACTGACTATTTGAAATCGAATTCTTCAAAAAATGAGAATTAAATTTTAACTTTTAATCACTCGCATTTAATATATACAATCTCGGAACTATAAATTTAGCGTTCCAAGCATAAACGAAGATGTCGACTGCACCAGCGAATATTTATTTTGCGGTAAAGTAGGTATTTTATAGAACAAACATTTTTTTTAAGTGGAGTGCGAGTAACTGAAGGTTAACATCATTTTTTCCATTGTTTAATACGTTTACGAATCCCTTCCAGCCCATCCTCGACGATCAAACAGCGACTATTTCCACAAAATCGTTTTGCAAAACGACCATACGCCTGTAAATATCAAATCGAAGCCGTACACAAACGTCTACCAGACTGTTTCGCGGAAGGGATTTGAAAATTCAGCAAAGCGCGGTGTATTCCTGAAGAGACGCGCGAAACATTGAAAGTGGAAGGGGACGAATGTGTGTTATAGCTCGAGAAAGAGAATACTCAAGGGACTTCCGGTCAGATCCCGCTCGCGGAGGAGAACAAGCGAAGAAGTATAAATCGTGTTCTGTAAGCAGAGAGACAGAGAAGTGTGTGTCAAGCGAAGAGAAAGAGCTAGAAATAGAGACTTTGAAACTGATCAAACTGAATAATCACAGGATAGGAGACAATGGTGGACAGAGTCTAGAGAAATAGAGAAAGAAAGAAAGAGCGAGAGAAAGAGCAATGTAGTAGTATAATATACCTATGTAAATCTACCTTTTTCTCGTGCCACGCATGCATACTGGTCTTTGTTTTGTTGTACTTCTCGCTTATAGTTTCGTAGTTTATGTCGACCACCCCATCCCCATCAGCTAATGTCTCCCCGTAGCGACATATGTCACGAGTAGAGGGGGGTGAAAAGAAAGAGCAACAAACGAAACGAATAAACAAAAGACAGAAAAACTGGTGAAAGAGAAAAAGAGAGATAGAACTCGTCGAGCCGCGGAGAGAACAAGTGAAAATGCAAATGAGCCGTGTGCGTGCGCGGTGAGACGTGTGGCGGCTATCTTTCTCGTCTACGCATCTCGCTCTGTGTGTATCATCATTCTTTTTTTCGTTTGTTATTATCTCTTTTCTGCGGCTTCTCGGCACCATCGGTCCGAGAGAAGCAAAATCGTGGAAGTCGGACTCCGTGTCAGTGGTAGCTCGTCGAAAAGCGCAGAGAAGCGGAAGCCAGGACGGAAGAAACGCGAAGATACGCCACCCTGATCGATTCTCCAGACCCTGATGACTTCCGGCGAACCGGAAGATAGGCCCTCGGTGTGCTCGACGCGCGCGATTTTTCGGAAACCCGACCGATAGATCCCGAATAAAGCCATTCAAGAGCTTGCAACTTTCAAACAGAAACTATCTACCTCGCACTGAAATATTTGAAGCGGTAAATAGCGAAGTCTATAGCGAAGAAATTTATATAACTGTGCTTCTCACACAGGATCCCGATAGTAGATTAATAAATAATACGTTGGAATACTTTTCAATTTCACTGACTATTCAGACCGCGAGATTTTCTACTTCCACACAGATACACCACAATGGATGAAGTAATCTAGTTAGCAGATTTGTGTTCTGTTCAAATTCACGTTTTGTCTTGCAACTATTGTGTCAAGAAATAATTGACTGATGGAACTCCGGCTGGCAAGAAAATTGCAATGACCATGCACGTTTCGAAAGGTCAGATCGAGGACTCGATTATTCGACTAGATTTCTCCGGTATTGTTAAATGCAGCGTATTGTCCATAAATCATGGAGTTCGCGTCGCGCCGAAGTTAGATCATAAACATTATTTTATTGACAGCTGAGAATCAGACGAATCGACGAGATTGCGAGAATCGTTCGCGATGAACAATCAGTAATGACTCGAAGGAATATTATTCGTTCGGCATGGATGAGTCTGTGACGGTGTTGACACATGACTTCATTTATTATTTAGTAGATACCAGGAATAGACCGCCATGAACTTTGGATTAGACGCGACTGATAATGTCGGTCTAGTTATCTGTTTGGAATTGTTTATTTAATAAATGGCGGCTTTGAGAGCGCTCTTGATCGATTCAAATTTTTGTACGGGACACTGATCATTATTTTTATGCCAACTGATTAGGTTTAGAAGTTTTGCATAGGTCCCAGAGAAATAGACATTATTTTCTTTCGATTGTTCACCGACTCTGTTTCAATAAACTATTCTGAATAAAAGATGCTACGGCAGCTGGAGAGTTCCATCAACTATTATCTCGACCAATCGACAAACGGAAAATCGGAAAATTACAAAAAAAACAGCCCAACCGAGATAATTCGACATTTCCCTCCGACTACGACTTCCGACCGCAATTTCAAAAATTCTGACACAAGTCGGACGCGTTTGCGTTTATTTTAACGTGATGCGCAAACCCGTGCCATTCGGAACGCACTTATTTAATAATTCGGTCTGTCAACAATTACAGGAACGAGAGAGAGAGAGAGAGAGAGAGAGAGAGAGAGAGAGAGAGGGCGCGCTCGTATACTGTTTGTGTTTCGTCCACGCACAAAAAGAGTTCATAATTAGCAAACGTCGCCGGTAAAGCCGGTAATTATGTTTGCCGGGCGATGTTCGCGCCGGCCGATAGAAAATGCAGAATAAATTGCTACGGCAAACGAACCTGTCCCTCTTCCCCGCAAACGAAAAAGTCTCGAACTCGCGACCCGTTCAAACAACGTGTCTCGCCGGCTCTCCTCTCTCTTTGCCACTTTGTGCAATTAAAATGTTCGGTTCAACGATCAATCGATCATCCGACCGATCGGATCACGCGAGAAATTTCCTTTTTCCGAACGGCAGCCTCCACCGATCAGAATTGTCGCAGTCGAGGGAAAATTGTTCCTTTGCCAAGGTTTTTCCGAACTCGGAATTCTAATTTCACATTTTTCTATCCCGTTTCAACGTTATTTTTACTCGATGCTTCTGTTTTTCGTTTTGTATTTATTATTTTGATAATACACGAGCTGAAGTTGTTCAATTACTACAACGGAATGGCAGAAACGAAGCCTTCTTCGCAATATTTAGATAGAAAAAAAAAGGTTTTGAATGACTGTTAGTGAAATTCGACTACTTCAATCCTGGCCGTGAGATTCGGAAGACTCGTACCAAATTGTTGAACCCTGATAATAAAATGTATGACACCGAGAAATTGCTGGAGCTTCGTGAGCGATCATAGTGTTAAAATTCTGCAATGTCTCGTAACATTCTGAATTTTACAGTCTGCGTTTAAACCCTTGCACTCTCCCAATAAAATATTCAATGGTCAATTTTCATGTAACGTAAATTTGGCTGCACAGTTTTGCAAGAAGAAACACGGAAAACTAATTACTCCTGGCATGATAAATTAGAGCCTGTAGCTAATTTACATGATTCTCCAAAATTTATTATCAAACATGGGGTGGCAACCTGTCCTTGGAAGACATTTCGAAACATCTCGAATCGATTAAAAACCAGCTAAAATCTGCCCCGAACACGCAGACTGCGAAATCAGCTAAAATAAACTGCAGGCTTCAGCAAATTGTCGGCGGCTGCCATTGATTTCTTAGCTCCCGAACGCTGTCTTTCCACGCGAGAGTAACCTTACGCCTATGTCAACTCGCACTCCATCGAGTCTCGCTCTCGAAAGTTAGAGCAACATCCACCGAGTCTGTCCCTAACCGAGGGTTGCACCGACAAGAGCGAAATCCTCAAGTCGACACGTAGCATTATTCCCTCGCCGCGTACGCACACATTTTGTGCGCTTGTGTGTCGAACAAACAAAACGCGAGAGAGAGATAGAGAGAGAGAGAGAGAGAGAGAGAGAGAGAGAGAGAGAGAGAAACAAAAGCTCGCGAGTACCCCTAGCAGGGTAGCTAGACGCTGGAACATCCCCTATTTGCTGACCAACAACCAGGCGTGTTTGCTTTGAAAGATCGCAAAATTATCAGGGTGGCGTTTCATCGCATCTGCCGGGCAGCGATGGGATCCGAGCCGCTCGCACATGTCCCGAACCAGTTGGAGAATCTCTAGTCCGGACTGGTCCGGAAACGGTTCGGGGCGTCTTGCGTTAGCTTCCGAAGCTCTCCAGGACCCTCGAAAGTCTCGAGCGTCTCGAAACCGCTCTGGAAAGCCGCGATTTCTGTTTGCCGAACGGGAATAAGCTCGAGACACTCGAGATTTCGAAAGTAATCGAGATCCTCGAGTCTCGAAGTGTTTAAACCGACTCTCCGTAGATTCTAGAGTTCGGGAGAGTTAGCCTGGATCCCAAAGCTGTCTGCCAGTCGAATCGGTTCGACACAAATCGGCTGGTGCATCATTTTGTCGAGTTGCTTTTTGTTTTTGTTTTTTTAGAAGACGCGACCGCTGGAAGATCCGTCGGCTCCAACAATTAGCCGAGGACGAAGAATCCATCGTGCGACCCGTGAGAGTAAGCGTTCATGCTAAAGCAGGCTCGATCGTCCGGGAGCAAAACTTCCCCGGCGAAGTTCTGTCCCCGTTTCGGGTGCTGTGTGTTCTTTCTCGTTCTTCACAACGATCGTAAACCGATCAAACCAGGGGAGCATCCGGAAAGAAAAACAGAAACACGACGTCGTATCGAAAGGTTTACCCATCGAAAGAACGGAAACGCGATTGCTTCTCGGTCCTCGTTGGTGTCTGGCTGTGGTGGTTTGACTGTCGTGCGTGGACTGGTTTAGTCGTCGAATACGATTTTCGTGAAGAGTATAATCACGGTCGATATCGATCGACGGAAGGCGCGATAAACTGGACCAGACGATTCGAATTTCTTTTTTTCTTTTACTAAAAGATGTTTGGTCGCGTTCGTGGCAATTCCCGATGGAGATCAAGGTTTTCGCAGCGCAGTTCGATGAAGGAAAACGCTGCGTGCGGTGAAACCGTCCGCAATTGAAGTCGCTGACTCGAGTCGTTAAACTTCAGCCGTGATAAACAGGTTTCAATCGGCCACTTGACGTTTCATTATGCCGGCGATTTGCATAATACTCCGGTGATTTCAATCTCGACGCGGTAAATAGCGCGATGGACGTGTTTCGAGCGTGGACTCGAGGAAAAGAATGATCCTCCGACGTTATGACGATCGTAAACTTTGGAACACCTTGCAAGGTACACAGAGCGATATGCAAATGATCAAGAGAAAGAAAAATACGGAAAAATTAACACAGAACATTTTTATTTTGCATAAAGATCTTGAAACGAATATGTATATTAATGCTGCATCTACAACTTTGCTTTATTTGACGAATAAGAAATTACAACGCCGCCGAAGATGATCACCGAGGCGCGATCGATGTTTCATTAACTTCGTCGCGAACTTCGAACGAATATACACGCAAAAACATTACCGAAATGAATATTTATTGTTCGGCAGAACTTCGTCGGATCACCCCGACTTGTCCCGTCTCGAACAATAAATATTCAGTCCAATCTAACTACGAACAACACGTGAATATTCAGCGGTCGATCCCATTCATTTGTAATATTCTCAAGTTATAGAAGTGACTTAATGAATGAATCGGAGCTCCATGAAAATTTCCCTCGCATAGTTTCCCGAAAACCTATTAGAATATTCAAGTACCCTACTTCGATTTATGCCGGGCGATTTGCAATTCAATTAGCCGATTCGAAGCCGCGGTAATCAAATTGTAGATACAATTTCGAACGGTTCGTTCGTACCGCTGCTGGCGATGTGAAATGAAACATCTCGATAAAAAAAGAATCCGTTGGAAAAAGGTTCGACCTCGGATGAAAATAATTGACGGTCGTAAAGAGTCCACACACGACGCGAACACGCACGAGCAATGACAAACTACCCGAATCTTGTGCGAACAAGGCGATTCGATCGGCAAAAATTAGTCAGAAAAGTTGAACAACATTTTTTTCTTTTGTCGCTTCGATTTTACGAATTCTAGATCTACTCCTACTCCCCTCAAGCTCCTCCCCAATCCACAGGAGTGGGGAAAGTAGTCGTCTGTTGAGTCTATTCAACGAGGAGATTCCTCATAACGAAAATGATAGATAATCTGAATAAATTTTAATGCTATTACATCGTTTGAAAAGGTAATTTATTTAGATTGCATACAATTTTTTATTACGATCAATTCGTCGGTCGCTGTTAAATAGGAACCGACCGACCCATCAATTCTACTTCTCGCAACTTGCACAACGAAACGTAAATAAAAGAAACGTTATTCTTTCCTTTTCAACTTATTTTTCCGCGTAGAATCACATCAGGCACGCTTGTATCTCGCGTGTCGAGACATCCTGTGCGAAACCGTTCAGAACTCGCAGAAACGGAGGTAATACGCGATCAATTTTTCCCGGTGTTATCCGGTCGTGCTTATCGCGCCGTTCCGTACGATCGTGTATATTTTATGTCGCATGCAACGAATTAATCTGTGCACCGTGAAGAACGGCAAGCGGTTTTTTCCAGGCAATCAACCCACTACCAATCGCAAGCACAAGAAAGGTAGAGACGTAACACCGAGACCTCAGCTGGTAGGGGAGTACATCAGAAGCGGTTTTGGTGAACGTTCGAACGAAAAGAAACGAAATCAGAGAATAAAAGAGGGAGATGGGGAAACGAAACAAACAAGAGACGGCCGATACACGTAAACAGACACGTGCGGATCACATAAAAAGCAAAGCGCATTACCAAACAAGCGGGACTCCCTGGGAAAACTCGGAAACTCCTTTATTTCTTTAACAAACAACTTTTAACCCTTGTTCACAGTTCCGGGATTTTATTTCATACATCTAATTTCGATCGCTCGCTCGGTACTCGATTTCACGAAACGTAATCGATGCAACGAAACTAAGACAATTAGTTCCGAGTATGGAATTATTCGCGGTTTTTGAAAATGAATGTGCGAGCAGCTTTCACGGTTGACAGCGTGCAAATTGAATTTTGATTTCAGCTCAATTTCATTCGATGAATATCTGCATGGTAATCATTATCCCGTTGCTGTGCGATATCTCAAGACGCGAACACTTTAAATCGAATTTGATAGCCATGAATATTCCTTCGACCATACTCGAGGGAATTCCATTTTCATTTATGAATATTAAACTGCCCGGTGAACATACAATTACGATTAGCGCGTCGCAAACTTTCTACAATCTGCTTTTCAACATAGTCAGGCCGTATTTTGCAAATCAATCATTTTCACAGAACATAAAACATGTTCACAGAAATTGTTTGGAAAGACGTATACATGTATTTCATTCCACGAATGATAATTTTTATAATCGTTACTCGCCGAATAGTGAACAAGGGTCGGGTCAGACCCAAAATTGATTACAGGAAGATTCCTGTGGGGCAGATTCGAAGAGCAATTCCCGGGAAGTCGCGCGATTGGGAGACGGCGACGGGACACGCGCAGCCCCGAGCTTTTCGTTCGAGAAACCAAGAGTATTTTCCCGTTGTTTTTCCAGTGTAACGTCGTTTTCCGAGGAAAACCGTTCGCTCGAGGGAAACCTTGTTTCCCCGGATGATTTACTCGAGGCTTCGCGCGAGGACGTCAAGCGGAAAGCCAAGGTGTTTAGGGTGCCGATGCATGTACGTGGACCAAGGTGGTTGTGGGCTCGTAAAAGGGTTTTCTAGGACGGGGACCAGGTGGCCTATACAACGGTGGAGCATTCCGGTACACGCGGGCAAACATTCTACGCGACGACGCTGCGGCATTTGGTGAAAATTGGATACTCGACGCCGGACGTTTCCGAGATAACCAACCGAACCGCGAAATATTGAAACCGTTCGGTATTCGCGGTTGCGTGCGGACCGTGCCGCCGACATATAAGTGAGCTGTAAACAGAATCGTTCCTATGGAGAATCTTTTCCGTATGGAACCTAGTAAACTTCCACCGCGCTCGTTTCCGAAATATCGAGCAATTATACCGAATACTTCAAAAAGTCACGAGTCTTTGTCTTACAAGAAATCGTCGATCTATGAACTTCTGAAACTTTGTGCGGAAAATTGTTACGATAGTCTCCGACTGTGCTCGTTCTAAAAAGCGAATTCGTGTACTCGATGCGACAGTTCGACCAATTCAGTGGGACATCTTAAAAAATGTTCACAACATTTAAGCTTTTGCTTTCTAATATTTTAGAAATCTACTAAACAATGTTTAAAAACAGTGTCTTGGACCAGAAACAATTCGGAGACAATTTCCTGATTCGAAAACGAGTTCGGAAATTGACGAGAAAAATTCGAGGCGCCCATCAGACTTCACCGGAAAGTAACAACCTCCAAGAATTTTTTCTCTCCAACATCAAGGAGCAGGGTTGTTTTAGGCGAACACCTGTAACAACTTCCGCCGTGTTACGCGGCCACGTTCTGAAGAAAATAGCCTGTTTTACGAGTTATAATGGAAGGTGTAAAGCAAAGTAAAAAACGCGCCGTTAAAAACACGCTCTCAATGAGATAATCATTTATCTGGTCGTATAGCGAAGTTAGTATACAGCAAGACCTCGGCGAGCAGACCCGCCATTTTAAACATAAATTTTCTGTACCTCGCTGTTTCGCCTTTCAACTATTTTCGAACTGCAAAAGAATCGCTCGCACGATCGCGTTTCGAAAGTCAAGAAATACTGCAGGTCTGTGCTGTATTGCAATACATTCTGCTCTTTAGATTTTCACGAGCTACGAAATGGCGACAGTAAACGAGAATTTCCGAAGAAAAGTGATTCTCGAATTACCAAGACACTGTACAATTCCAAAAAAAAAAACTGTTACCATCAAACTCTGCACTTTTGTGCAGACTAAAAACGATTGATCAACCGGGAGACCACGGTGCTGATCCCTTTATCACGATCGATCGATCAAAGATGAATCATCGATTTCAACGAACAAGTGATTCGCGTATCGAAACAAAAGCGTCCAGACTTCCACCAATTACCGCGATCGTCGGGGGGGTTGTGGTATGCAATCTCTGACTCGAATAGAGTACGGATAGAGCGTGTGTGTAGTAGAGCTGCGTCGGTGAATCGGGTGGTGTTTCATCCGGTTTGTGTGAACGTGTACATAAGGTATCGGTGTGCGGGAGTACGGGTTCCGGTTATAGGTAATAGAGCAGAGCGATAGGTCCGCTCGCGTGGTGTGTGCGTGTGTGTACACGTTGGAGCTCGTTTCTGAAGGGTGGGGGTTGGTGTACCGGTTTTCTGGGGTACGGAGGGTTTCGGTCTGGTGGTAAGTATCTCGTTTGGGGGTAGTTCGGGAGAGGGTGGATCACGAAAAACAAAAGACTTACGGCGTCTGCCACGAGGTGTGCGGGCGGGAGGGCTGCCTGCAAGTGTCCACTCTTCAGCAGGGGGTCGGCGAGGCCTGCCACGCTGGCGTGTAAGGGGCTCGGGTGGAGAGGAAGATGTGGGGTCGTAAGGTGGGCCGTGGATAGGAGCGGTTGCCCGTGAGAAGCGGCAAAGGCCGAGGAAGAGGGGTGGGCCGCGAAGGGCGAAGTCGTCAAAGTTTGGGTGTTCAGCGAGGGCGGGGTGGGCCCGGCAGCGGGCGCGGACAATGGCAATACTGTACTTACGTCCGAGTGAGCGGGCACCGCGTAATTACCCTGGATGGTGTAGGCTTGCCCACCAGCCAGGATCACTGGCCCACTAACTTGGGGTTTGGGGCGATAAGGGATCGTGGCACCTTTGGGAGGGGACTGAAACAGAAAGAAACAGACCGCACGGGTGCGGGTACACTGGTCGTGGATTGTATCGTTGGTTGAACCTTCGGTGCACAGCGTGAATTCTTATCTTCACCTGTGCACCGAGACGGTTAACTATACAGCGTTCATTGTTCGCAGGTCTTATTTTGGAGATGTCACTCTGGTCGGTACACGTAACGTCGGTATACGCGATATAATAATCTCGCCAATTAGGTTTTTCCTTCTGAGAAACATGTACCTTGCGGCTCAAGTGTAGGCACAAAAACAAAGTACGGTAAAGTCGAGATTACTGTCCTCGGTCAACACCGGGTTCTAAGTCTAAGACTCGCTGTCGTAAATTTCACTATCGCATTTCTGGCATTTTTCTGATTAATATAAGACCAAACACGATATAATTCCAATTGTATTTACTGGTTAAATCGACGATTCAAGTTTCGGTCGCAAGGAAGGACAGCGTATGGGAAAGAAAGAGACACTCGTTCTGTCCTTCTCTATGTTCGGCTTCTCCTTTGAATTTCATTCTGTCCTTCTCTATGTTCGGACTCTCCTTTGA
>CM052201.1:15585262-15796806 GCA_028455805.1 Lasioglossum figueresi | reverse complement strand
CTGTCCTTCTCTATGTTCGGACTCTCCTTTGAATTTCATTCTGTCCTTCTCTATGTTCGGACTCTCCTTTGAATTTCATTCTGTCCTTCTCCATGTTCGGACTCTCCTTTGAAGTAACAAAAATAAGGCCACAACACCAGGATTGCTGTCCTCCAAGACACGGCTGATGGACAGTAATCTCGACTTTACCGTAGTTATAATTTGAGCAGCTATTTTGGAAAGTTTCATTCTTCGATAGCACTTTGATCCTTTCGTAACTTCTGCAGTAATTTGATTGTTCTCTAAAGAAGCAGTATTCTTACCGATGAAAACTAGGACAAAGTTGAAATTCTCCAAATGACACTTGAAAGCTTCGATTTCGCAAGTTTATGACAAAGTTTTTGCTCGTTAACTACAATAGCGGTACTTTTCTCTTCCTTTCTATCCTCCGACTACATTATATATCTTTCGCATCGGTTTGATTCCAAATGTCGTCAGTTGGTACGGCCACACCAGCGACAGATCCGCGAGGACAAGCTGTATCGCTATTTCCATTGATGGAATACAATAAGGACACGAACTGAATAATCAATGAGAAGTCGTAATCTAGCTACGAACCCGATGTCAAGACTCGACGAATTCGGAAATCGTAATCCTTCGGTCGCTTCTCCGTTCGCGAATAGAAACTTCCCATCCATACTCGAACAAAAATAATTTTTATGGTCACTGACAGTATTACATTGTATACAGTATACATTGTGCTCAATATAAAACGTTAAATAAGCCATTCATAGAAGAACTGACCTACCGAGACTCGCAAAAGCATTTCAACTTTTTTCAAATAATCTTAGGCTCTCTAATCCGGAGTAACAATTCCATCGGTTAATATTTCCACAAGAAATTGTCGCTATTAGACAATGAAATTCAGCTTTCCTCTATCAGCGAATTGTTCCCAACGGAATGGGGCGTTTTATCGTTAACGCGATAACGCGTGACAAGTACTGTGATATCGGTATCAACGCAGGAAAAACATTACTGAGTCATTTGCTGATCCGCCGATGCACGTATCAGCTGACGAGACATTTTGCTTGAATGCCTGGCCATTCGAATGGCGCTTACGCGTTACGTTCTAGATGCTTGTATATATAATATAAGTACTCGTAATAAAATTCTTCTCGTAGAGAGGGTAGCTTGAGGACCAGGTGACAAAATGATGGACCAGAGTGACGTCTCCAATATGCTGTCCGCCAGCCAGGGCCTACGTACCTCTAGCATAACACAGCATATGTGGTATATGCATTGCGTAATGGCCTCGCTGGTGCCGGAAATGGTAACCGCACGTTCCGTCGAATTGGGCAGCATCTCGGAGGCAACTTGAATCGAAGCACCGGTCACTTCGCGAATCTCCTTGATCTTCGATCCACCTTTACCGATGAGGGAACCGCACTGCGACGCAGGCACGATGAGCCTGAGAGTGATTGGCGGCCTTGTCGCGCCACCGCTACCCTGGTTGTCATGGAACTGCGAGCACCATTCCTCGAATTTCTTGCATATTAACGTGAACGCTTTGAAGATCGCGTTCGTCGGCCCGGTGACCGTCACTATACGCTCCTGGCATGTTCCGTCCGAGATGTTGATCTTCGCCCCGGACTGCAACACGAACAAATCATCGCGTTAACGGACCGTTCCAGATGCTCAACGAGTTCAATGAAAATCTTCTTCTCAACCAAGTTGACGTTTTAAACGAATCACGAGATCCGTTTAATCGAATATTACACGTTAAGAAGAAGGAACTGTCAAACTGCTGCTATCCAAAGAAAGAAATGTGCATCGTAAATCCCGAGGGTTCAAGAATAGAGAATCGATATCCGATGAAAATTGAAGAGATTCTCAAACTACCTCGGCCATTTACCATGCACCATAAAAATAAAACGAAAGCCGAGTATTGATCAACCAACAGTTTTCGCGTGCCAGAAACTGTTTCAAAGCAACATTTTCATCCCGTCAGCTGTCAATGAATATTACAGCAAAATCAGCTAAAAATGACCATCTCGTTTTTATACATATGTTTCTTTCTTTGATAAATGCACGCTGGATCTATCGGCATTGCTTTATCGCTTTGAGTGCTCGATACGATACAGCGTCGAACATGAAAGAGGAATGATCTCTCGAACGTCGAGAGAAAGTGAATTAAGCCATCGACGCAACTCACCTCTTCACGGAACCTCTTAACGATCTCTCCTTTTTTCCCAATGATACTTCCGACCTCCTGCAACAGACAAAGTAACGTTATAACATTTTACGACAACGGAACGTAACGATAACCATAAACTCTTTCGAGCACACGCTCGATTATACGTATGAGCGTTACATTGTGCTCCCAAGTGGCTGGCAACACTGCGCCACCGGTCGTAAATATTCGTAGTGAAAAATAAAAAATTCATTTAAAAAAGATATCTACGTAGTCTAGCGCAATCGCAACGATAGTTAACATCGTAGAAAATGTTTGGTGTTCACATGTAAGGCTTCGATTTGTTGTAGAAGATTGCACGGGGCTGCAGAGAAAGAACTGACTTCTGCATTGAATGCAGTTGGGGGCGCGGTCGCATTCGAGTATGTATCTTTTTACCGAATTAACGGATTCGCAGCGGCTGCGACGGTACGATAAATCACGACCGATCGGTTAATGGAGACCTGTTTGGAAGCTGCGAAACGCGAGATCCACGCTTCGATTTCATATACCCGAAGCGTGCGGCCACTCCAGCAACCGCGCTTTCAACCGCCAATAGTACAAATACGCTAAACGTTCATTGCCCCGTGATACGCGTGCTCTTGACACTCGGTAATCACTCGTTAGCACCCAATTATACGGACAATATGCGCGGGAGCCTCTCGTCCGATCGGTTTCGTCCCGTTTATCGATGACCGATCGTCGATCACCAGCGATCCCCGTGACGCGTCGCAGCCGCTCGTCTTGTCTATCGCTTTTTACGCCCCCCAGAGTGCTATACACGGAATCTAGTTCACTCATGGTTCTGGTACGCCAGACAGTTTTCAGATAAAGGCACGGAAAATCTCGATGCACAGCGACTCCCGTTAATATTCGGACGATCTCGAAGAACGATAACTTTTTTGAGATAGTTAGAGCGATTAGAGTTCACCGTATGGTGTGAAAAGAAATTTTTTATGCAGGCCTATTATGTGCATTGTGAAAGATTCATCGAAATCGGTTGACGCGGGGGAAAACGGCGCACATGGAAAGGTGTAAGAATCCTTAGATTCGTTGCAGTTAGAAAACTACATCTTTAAACGTTTGAAACTGATTGCAACGTCGATCGATTTCGATTAAAATTTTCAGAACATGTTTAAGCGATGCATACATATCTACAAAACATGTTTCCGAAATTTTCCATATAAGCCCGCATAAAAAAGTTGCTAAATACAAGTTTCAAAGATGTATCATACACCGTCAACGACGCGAAGGATAAATATCACATCATCCAGATCCGACTTCCTCAGCGAGTTCTTCATCAGCGACAGAACCGACAGAACCGACAGAACCAACCGACCCAAATCCCATTCAACTTTTTGCCACCGTGTATCAAGTATGCCTCATCAACCTCTGCTTACCACGTTTACTTACTTTTCCCCACTGTGTACAGTAATGATACACTGATGATCCCTTACGATCCCGTCTCGTGGAGCGCGAACGTAAACAGCCGTAAACACGGCGTAACACGAGACCATTTTTATCTGACAGTACAAACACCGTCCAACTTTATGCCCACGTTATTGCACGGTAGTGTCCGTCGTGATTGATGTCGGAGATACTTCATAAGCGACCGTCGCGTCGCGCGGAATCCGGCTAATTACGTGCGTTAGGCTCGACAAAAGCTGCGAAACCATGAGACCGCATCTCGTTCAGACGGAATCCGTGTGGTTCAAGCGACGAACCATCGAAGTATAACAATACAGTATTTTATCGATAATTATCCCCAACACGGGTCTGCTCGGGGACAATTATCCGCCAGGGATACTATTCTTTGGCTTTTGCCGAACGTAGAAAAGGACAGCGAAGCTCGAGAGGCCTCGGTCGCCGAGAAGTGTAAACATTACTAATCCGAATTTCAAACTTCTTTATTTTTCATTATTTTTTTATGGGACTTTGACTACCATATTCGTGGAATTTTTCTAATGAAAATGATGCAGAATGTTATATAATTCCGATAATATTGACTTGTGTAACGAACGAAGAAAGTTTTCGACGCAAAGAAAACGGAGAAAAAAGAAGTTTTCGATGCTGTTCAAAGAACTTCCCATACGCTGTTCCCCCTTGCGTCGGAAACTTTAGTCATTCATTACACAAGTAAATATCATCGGGATTATATCACATTTGGTATGATTTTTATTAGAAAAATGCCACAAATATGCTGGTCAAAGTCTCATAAAAAAATAATGAAAAATAAAGAAGTTTTGTCATTGGATTAGTGTGGTCTCACCTCTTGAGCTTCTCGGCCCCTCAAGGGGGTACACCCCGCAAGAGTGGGGATAGTTCTGGGACAATTATCGATAAAATACTGTTACTTGAATAATATTTATTTCGTTTGAAATATGCATTTTAGAAAATTCTCGTGTCCATTCTTGGCAATTGGACGTTTTTCAAACATTATTTTGCTAGTGTCGGCATTTTTCGGGTAGAAGGACCGAAGTAGAGGTGAAAGGTCCGAACAAAGAGACGGGAATCGAGTTTACGATGCGGACGCGACACTTAGTCAATTGGAGGGCTTAAAGAAACAGCGACGAATTTCTAATTTTTTCAAGAGTCCCTAAAGTTTTATTAGCGATGGACGCGCACCCCATAAAACTCGTGTACCCCAGACGAAACCCCAGGTGGCTGACGAAAAGCTAGAGACGATGGCACCCCCACGGTCTTAACCCTCCCCTTCCTCCACTGACTTCGGAGGGCGGGTATTTGACCAAAATACCTAGCGATTGGGTGTCGTAGAGAAAACGCCCACTTAGCAATACGCGTAAAAAGACGCAGCGTGTCAGCGGAGATCTATCTGTCAGGAATCGAGGTAACGTCTACGAAGAACTTCGAGTACAAGTCAAGTCCCAACGTGTCTAGCCGATCGTAACCAAATCCTGTACCCGTCGCTAATAAATATATTTAATTCGTTATTGTTAACCTGACTACAGTTTATTTTTAGACCTCTCGACCGTCCTGCACTAGACCGATTGTTCTAATTGCTACAAAACAATCAGGTTTTCGATCCGATTTAAAAAGAAAGTGTTTCAAAGAGCGTTGGAAGACTTTCGATGGCGAACAGAATCCGTTCCGTGTCTCGATAGTATAAATCGACCTTAATGCGTTAATTTTCCAAAGGCCTGGTACAATGAGAGACTGCTAATTCGAACGGGAGCAAGCACGAAGCTGCAGCACAGATCTTCTCTTTGTAGAGAGGAGAACGAGAGAGAACCGCAACGATGGGGACACGAGAGTGCCTATAATTAGTTGCGTGTTCTCGTAGCCTGTGTCCAGCCAGATCCCGTGTCTTCCTTGACACGGTCTGACCCCACGATAATGTCACCGCTTAGGCTTCTGGGCGAGCAGGTATGCGAGCATCAGCCTCCCTCTAAACTTAGATATGGCGGCTGTGCAGCACTTCGGGATGCCCGTCGCTTCGGGATGCCAGGCGTCGTCTCGTTCCTCCGGGCAGACGACCATGCCACGAACGCTCCACGTATCGTGCTAAATTCTTGATTTCCCGAACCGACAAGGATCGAGGACCCCCTGGGCCGGACCAGTTCACGTGGCTAAATTCGACGGTTCGGGTTTATTGAACGCGCCACCCCGGGTTACGTGACTGTCGTGATTCGAACGCGGTGAAAATACAGCGTGTCTCGCGGCGGGCTGGACACCCGTCATTTTTTCTGGCCAAAATTATTTTAACGGGGAATTTCAAGGTTTCAGGTTATTATGAAAAGTTATTATGAAAAGTCAATGGTATAATAATATATAGTGTTGATACGTTAAAAAATCTAGGTGACCATTTCTCTTTTTTAGAAAAAAATGTTTTTCAAAATTATTTTAACGGAGAATTTCAAGGTTTCAGGTTATTATGAACAGTCAATAGTACAACAATATATAATGTTAATACATTAAAAAATCCAGGTGACCATTTTTCTTTTTTAGAAAAAAATGTTTTTCAAAATTATTTTAACGGAGAATTTCAAGGTTTCAGGTTATTATGAAAAGTCAATAGTATAATAATATACAATGTTGACACATTTAAAAATCCAGGTGACCATTTTCCTTTTTCCGAAAAAAAATGTTTTTATATTGAAATTTGTAGAAAAGTGAATCAACTTTTGCT
The DNA here is from genome assembly GCA_028455805.1 of Lasioglossum figueresi. Taxonomy (NCBI): domain Eukaryota; kingdom Metazoa; phylum Arthropoda; class Insecta; order Hymenoptera; family Halictidae; genus Lasioglossum; species Lasioglossum figueresi. The sequence goes on along the minus strand of CM052201.1, from coordinate 15,790,450 downwards.
GCGACACAAATGTATGAATTATAAATGCACGAATTATGCGAAATAAAACATAATAAATAGGCAATTCCATTTTTAATCATTTTACACAGTCTTTATAGTTTTACATTCGACCATTTTAGTTGTAAACGCATAAAACTCACGGTTCAACTGTAACGCTTTGTAACAGTTAAGAATCAGAAGTCGGATTCAAGATTTCCCGGACAGCGAAAGAAATTCCGCGAGGATTTAAATTCCGGGCAGAATGGGCAAGTAATAAATAAAATTTCGCGGGAATTTCTCGGCGGAAAGTTTAATAAAACGTCGAAAGAAATGTTCCCCAGCAAGTTGAAGCACTTGCCACGCGATTCTGGGGCTTAATCGAGTCGCAGGCATTCCGCGGGACAAGGGAAATCGTTAACGCTGCGTCGAGGCTGCCGACAGATCGGTAAATATGAAAGTTTTGCGGGTCGCCGTTAGCGTCGGTGCGAGTACCGATTTTCCGCACGGTAATTGCGTCGGGTTCTCAATGTCGCAGTTAATTAAAACTGTTTAACGAGGACAACGCCGACGAACTAATTACTCTAAATCCTGTATAAACGACTAATTCTACTTGAGCCCACCGGGCGATCAAACGAGCTGCGCGGCTCGTCTTTCGAAAATGTGCCCTCCCCTCCCCGTTTGTCACGTTTAATCCCCGACTGCTCCGAGCGAATGAAACGACCGTTTAAGTACGCAAAGAAAGAACGGAAAAACGTTCGTTCGGCTCCCGACCGGAATACAGGACGTTTCATTAGCGAAAGGAAGAAATAGTTCGTCGCGAAACACGATCATCCTACGTGCAGCCATTCAAAACAATTTCGTTCGTCCGGAATACACGGCTGACACTTTGTATTCGTTGCGTGGCAAGTCTGTGTAATTTATTGTGTCGATTAAAATACTTATTTATTCTAATTTATTCTAATTACGTAGAGCTTATCGAGCTATAAATACCAGTCGAACAAGTGTGCTAATTTTTAGTTACCGCTGGACGGTAAGCGTGATTTATCCAACCTATTATTTAATGCGATTAGCAGCCCGATATACATATTTCGCTCCGAAATGATACAACTTAAATCAAAGTCGTTTAAGGAGTATTATGCACTTTCAAAATTACAAGAGAAGGACATAGCGCAACAATGGATAGCAAAAGTGAAAGGAAGAAGCTGACAGTGGAATCGGACCGCCTGTGGTCAGACACCGCGTCCCCCGAGGCACCAGAGCGCTTTTGTTTCACTGTGGCACTGTTTCCAATAAAACAAAACTATACAAATTAAGAGAGACTCTAGAAATCCCTTTGTGCACCGCTAGGCTGTATTCAGAAAATAAATTGTGAATCTCGCCTATACGATAATAAAGCTCTTTTTCTCTAGATTCGTTTCGTTCAATTGCGTCGCGATCACTCTCAAATATAAATAATTTATTATCATTATCCGTCCAACACTTTCAGAATTCTTTCAAATCATCGCACAGCTTCTGCTTGCCAACGGTCGTCGATTTTACAAAGGATAAACTGCGCAGGTGTTTATTCTCAAGTGCACAAGTGTGAGAGCCACTCTAGATACATATTTTCTCGCACGAGCCTGTAACGTAACGTTTATCAACCGAGAAGTTTTACGCAGAGTGTAATAGATCGCTTTCCGAGGTCTATCGGGACCTTATCTCCGCTGCTACCAAGTGGATTTTCAAGAATTACAGCCTGTTTTCTTCCTCCTTGCGCGCAACGATGTTGCTAATGGAATCCTCGATGTTCGTAGAGCTATCGAACATCTGAGAGGAAAGTCATCAAACTGCCAATGGGATCAACTCGCTCTTCTCTCCTGAAACCCTTCGCTTTATGAGGGCTCTGAGTTCCGAGTGCGAAATCAGGAAGTTATAAACACCCCCATAAATTCGTTAGGTCATCTACAATATCGTCTTCTCGCGTACCAAGAAAATAGAGAATCGCTCTAAATCCTCGACTATTATTTCGATTTGATCACAGTTATCCGAACTCGCAATGAGTCACGACTGGATCGTCAAAATTAGAACATATTTATATTTGGAAGCGAACGAATGTATGCACCCAATAGCACCGGGCGCCATTTATCCGCTCGGCCCACCCCTAGAACGCATCTTCAACCATCTGAAACCGTTTTGTTACTCTCGCTTCATCTACCATCTAATTTTGCATCAACCTAAAACGTTCCAAGCCACCACCCAACAGGGTCCAAAGGACACCAAACGTTTCCCATCTCCAGCCAGTTGCCTCCGACTGGAATTCAGAGCTGGAGAATATTCTGTGGTTGTCAGGGAGAACGCCGCACGACGCATACTTTCACTTACGAGATATTGCCGTTCAAAACCTTCGTCGCTGATGCTTTCACATAGGACATCGGTCGAACGACGTTATTATTCTCAGCCTTTCGAACTTATTTCCATGACTATTTTCCTGGTGAATATGTAAATCCTATAAAGTTCAATTAATGCATAAACTCGAATTTTTTGAAATTCTCACGTGCGGCGTTTTTCTTGACAACCACAGATATAGCAGGGAGCCGAGCGTGTTGAAGCCCACCCCACGAATCCAGTTCCAAGAGGTGGATAACCGAATACGAAGTCGTATAGAGAGGGAGAGAGAATGAAAAAGAGAGAGAAAGAGAGAAGTTAGCAGGTCAAAAATCGGCGCAGCCGAGCGGACACCGTTGCATACTCAACTCGAAGCTTGGACAACGCTGTCCGAAAGGCTGATCCGCCTTGTCCAGATATAGAAGGCTCGGATTTAGCCGGAGAGTTTCCGCGCGGCAGATACACTCTGGCGTTCGCGAATCAACGGGCATCGAGGGAGAGAGAAAGAGAGAGAGAGAGAAAGAGAGAGGTCCAGAAGGTCCCTTTGTTCCTGTTCGTGTTCCCCGTTCGAAATAAACGACGGGGGATCTCGCGAAGGCGCCAAGCCCTGTAAATCATCGCGAGCCCTCCCCTTGGCCGGCCGAGCTGGACAACCGCGTCACCGTCGACGAATCTCCTTGGAAGCAAATATAGCTGGAACAAGAAGACACCGACGAGACGGGCGGGAAACCGAGTCCCTGGCCGGGGGCCAATTAGAGAGGTCACTACCGTTGCGAGCGGTGCAGCTACCAGCGCCTATCGAGCCCTTTCGCGAGGGTCAGTCAAATATAACTTTTTCCCGAATGTTGCATCCAGGCGAAACTCTACGTTCCGACAGAATCAGCAAATTTCTGATACTAAATTTGGTCAGTCCCACAGAAAGAAGATAGCGTCCAACACCTCCTAAAGCGATCCATCTCTTTGTTACCGTTCCAACAGAGTGACAACGCAACGAGTTTGGACAGTAAAGAGGTTGTTCAAGAGTAGTCCAATCTTTTCTATTTCTTCCTACATTCGTGAAGCTCGTTCTTCCTCTACTTTCAACGCAAACGATCGAAGAATAGCGTCCGTGCACCGCGAACTATTTCCTCGGAGCGGGAAACGACCCTCTCCGATGGCCTAAGCAAAAATTGCATCGGCTCTGAATTATTAGACGAACAGACGTGCACGATCCGCGAAGACGACCGATTGGCCACCGGCCATGGCTCCGCTCCAGCCTCTCCTCGCTGGAATCCGACACAAGTCCTGAAAGGGGTCCGTCCAAAAAGGAGGATGTTGCGAACGGTGTCTTTTCACCGGTGTTGCGGACCTCTCGTCTCCCTCTGGATATCTCTTCCACATGGATCGAGCCGTTTACAAAAGAGTCTCTCTTTCTCTCTCGCTCTCCTCTCCGCGAGATAGCGCGCGCGTGAAAAAGACGGGAAACATCGAAACGACGGGACGTCGTCGCGTAGAGATAAGACGACTGTTGGATCCTAGCCAGATATTTATGTCGATGCTGCACGCTGCTGCCGCGGCGGAACGACCCTGACATTGTGGCAATCGGGAAAAAATGTAATTGCTCGGTCGCGGACACCGCGATTCTTCACGAATTTTTTATTCTTCCCAGTCCCATTGTTATTGAACCTATTTTTCGTGACGGAGACCGTCTTTGGTACTTAGGCTGGTTTGTAATCAATTTTTTAACTCCGCCAGGTAAGCGGAAGTGTAATCGATTACACTTTTACGCAATTGTACCTTCGTGGTACTCTCGTGGAGCAATAATACGCAACAACATCTTAACTATCCTGCTGTTTAAGCTGCCGGGAACATTGTCCTCGCTTTTTCGACAAGATCGATAAGAGAAAAGTCGATGAACCGGGAATAGCTTTTCTGCTCTCGTTAAAACGGCGCGGTTCTTGCGCCAACTACGATAAAAAAATGTTGCCGCCGCACGTTTTTCGCCAAATCGACCGACGGCTGTGTTGCGCAACGTGTTCCCGCGATCGATTAAGATACCTACTCGGTCTTTTTAGGCCGGGTTCTAGCTAAGCGCGTAATTACTTCATTCTTAGCTAGTCGAATTACCGCGGGACTGGTTGTGCCGAACAGTTTGCTATCCGGTCACGTGGAAACTCGTGTTTCAACTGTTCGAAACGCAGCCGGTTCGTTCTGTGTCGTTTTCGATGTTGATCCTATTAGCATTTCCAGGAGCGGAGTTGCAGAAATCGATACGTCGTCGTTATCGATTGCGTGAACGCTGTGTATCATATGCGATCGTAGAATGTGCAATTGAAACAACGCGATAAAATGATTCGAAATTCATGCGAATTTAAGGGCTCTTTCGAAACGGATCTACATTCCTGAGTTCTAGCAAATGTTCCGAATCGCGTAGAAAGAAAAATGTCGAGCAAGGTAGAGGAAGGGGGAAGAAGAAGAATACTTATTCGTGACGTCTGTGTGCCATTGAAAGGATAATGGAATCATGATAATTCGCGTTGGACCAAACTATTGGCTGGTGTCCCTGGCCACCGTCCAGACAGTCCCTAGGAGCTCACCGTGCATATTCTCCCCGCAGACATAATGCTTCTTCGGCCAAAAACGCGGCCAGACGTATTTATTTCACCCGAAAGACTCTGTCCCGTGTATCCGTTCGCTCGTTAGCCATCCAAACGGACAATTTTGCAACACGCGACCCTACGTCACTGTTCCCCTAAACCGACGGATCGGTGAGACTCGCTCTACTCATTAAGGTGGGTTGCGATTCCCCTCGCCATAATTATAATACGTCGAAAATAATGCAATAACAAACAAATTAGTTCGATCACCTAGCAGTTTTGCATTTCGTCTATTGTACGATGCGTTGATCAATAATGCCGCAATTGCACGCTACGGGAGAACAATTGTAGCATTATTCGACTGCTCTAAATAGAATTATACGTATGTTTAACGTTGCGGAAAGTTCTGAAATACAGTGGAGGGAATTCTTCGTAGGGTAAAACACGAACAAGAAAGGAACATTTTAAAATAACAAAGGGTCAAAGAAGATGAAAGAACGCTTGAAACATCCTCGGTCATAATTATCCTCCATTTAACTCGCGTAAAATAAATCTGAAGTAACGTCAGTCGGATAGGCGAGTTTTACAACGACCAGCTTGCAAACGAGTTCACTGTTTCGGTAACTATGGTCAGCCAGATCGTTAGGCGCGATCGATGAGGATTGAAACAAAGTTAACACGAAATTTCCGATGCTCGTTGCCAGAGATTAATTGCAGAACAATCGACACCGATCGCTTTAGTTAACGCGCCGCGACGCGGAAGCGTTTCATGTTTATCCCCGAGGATTAACAGGATGTAACCCGACAAGCAAGAATACCCGATCTCGAGGTTTCGTGATTGGAATTCTAATGCGGAGATGAAATTATCAGATCGCGGGTTCGAGGATGCCGTGGATAAGCTATCCTTTTAGAAAGAAACATCCCTTGTACATCGAAAGAGAAAACTACGCGTGTAATAATACATGGAACATAAATGAAACATCAAGCTGAGCATGTTTCCCTTTAAAAGCGACAAACTCGATGATATCAGCGATTCCCCAAAGAAAGTGTTCGCCCCGCGAGATCGAGAACCGCTCCTCTTTCGGTTGCATTTTGCAAGTGCATTCGGCTGCAGGCCAGCTGCACGTGGCAGCACGCGTTCCGTCGCGCAAAACCACCCCATCTGCGCCCGAGACGATGACGATCATCGTCGTATCACGGATGCCGAAACTACAACGAGAAGAAAACAAAAAATCCCGTCGCCCCTGCGCGCGTGGCGGCATTCAAAAAGACGAAAAAAGAAACGCTCGCCACCCCCATATGGCCCGGTGGTTGCTCGGGGGTGGAAGAAGGCGAAAGGAAGCTGGTGGGGTGGTAGACAGGGTGGAATGATGGCGGAAGAGGGAAGCCCCATCGACGTCGTCGTCGTCGTCGTCGTCGTCGTCGCCATCGTCGTCGTCGTCGCCATCGGGGCATAAAAACGTGGGTGTAACGAGATTTGTCATGGAAGTACTTCCCGCGCGAGAAGACCACCGGAGGAAGCCGCGACTGGGGGATGAAGAGGGGTCGCAAGAGGGAAAGAGAGTGGCGGTGAGGGAGAAAGCACGAAGAAAGGGAGAAAGGGGCCACGCGACGAGGGAAACCCTCCAAGGGTGGCTCGCCGCCGATAGGATAAAGGGCGTCTCGGATGAGCCGTCCCTGGGAAGAGCCCTGTGTGCACCGGAGCATCATTCAGATATGCAGAAACGTGCAATAATTTTCGTGCTGCACTTCAGCACGAACCAGTATCGGTGTGCGCATCAGCAGTGTGCGCGTTCTCTCACAAGCGAGCGGATACGAGCGGATACGAGCGGATCGCGAGCGTGCTGGGCAGAATTGAAACGTAGACGGAATAATAGTTGAAATACTTCTGTATAAAATAAGGCAGCACTTTAACCCTTTGCACTCGGACCTATTTTAAATGGAAAATTAAGCATTTCTATCGACCTAGAATAATTTCATTCTATATTAATTCTTTTCTCTGTACGAATATGAAATTGATATAATACCTCGCACAATACTTACATGTTTAGTAATTGATTAGATACCAACATATTCGGTAATGCAAACGATATTTTGAATAATGACACAGCAATTTTTAGTGGCGCCTCGGAGTCGCCACTCGAGTGCTAAGGATTAATAATAATATAAAGCGAATACTGCTATTTTTTCCATCGAACTACTATTTTATCAAGCACCGAGAGCGAGACAGTCGAGTTGTCCCTGACGGGCATTTGATTCTTCGGGGTTAGGGGCGTGCACTTCTAAAGGATTCAATGCAAACAGAAATTTGAAAGGGATCTATTGAATCGGCGGGAATGCGATGCCGGTTTCGTGGATCCGCCAGTGAATCGATTCACCCTCTCCTCACCCCCAGGGGGTATTGTTTTGTTTAAACAATGACGTAATGTAATAGGATCGACGGCGGCGCGGGATGTTATGCAATCGGTCGAAACAATAACTGCATAGTAAATTGATTTAATTGTGCTAACTCGAAATCGGCTACTTTCGCGAAGGATGATAGTGATAACGAATCCGAGGAGTTGACGTTGCTGATTGTTCCTAATTAATTGGTTATTATTGTAGGCGTAGATCGACGGACTATCGGACTGTACAAGTTGTATCAATAATGATTCTACAAGATATTATTTGTAAAACCACCTCCCTAAATCTTCGCTCTGACTCGCTTTCCGTTAAATATTAAAACTGTAGTTTGTATAATTTTCTGACCCAGAATACGTCACTTGATGGAATAAAAATATTCCCTCTTGAATATGCGCAGCCAGAATTTGACCTTGTTTTTAAATTTTAAATTCGTGTACGTTTTCCACTCGAAGCAAAAAACACATTTCAAACGTACACAACCGCGCTATGCCATTTGCGTCTATTTGAAAAATTAATCCGCAGTATTCTCCATCAGCTTACGTATTAACACCGAAATGACTGTCGTATGAAATATTTACAATGAAGCACCCCGCTTTCATACGTTCGATAAAACTACGGGTTCCTCCGGTATAGATGATCCTCTAGAACGCGATGCGTGTAAAACGCGCATATAAAAATTTTGTACAATCCCCACTATAAAACAACTCCGGTACAGGTTGAATTTAATTTCCGCAAAAATCAAAATTCGCAGATACAGACATTCGAGTGGTTCGTACAATTCGTAACTTTTCAAGAGATATATGAATATGTTTCGCGTTAAATCGCGTCGCGATCCCAGGGATTAACCTTTTGAACGACGTATCTCCACATTAAAGTTACCGGGGGCGGGGAATCGCGGCGAAATCCTCCCGGAACCATACTTTCCTCTCAGTGTTAGGATTTCGCCGAGTTTCGCGGAAGATTTTCGAAGTTGCGAGAGCATATTCGTCCTCGGGAATCTGCTCGCAGCTGGCTAAGAAGCTTCTGGAACCGCGACAATGCATTCGCGAAAAGATTGCGAAAAGATTGCGAAGAGGACCGCGTGTCGCGCGGCTCGTTCGACGTCCGCGTGGAACGATTAATCGCTAAGACGTCGGACATTAATTACCCGTGCTACGAGCATGCGTTCGCCTGCGCGACAATTAATTACGGATCTAGGCGAGGCTCGGCTGGGCAGCCGCGTCTCAAGACACACCGATGACCGAACCAGCGAACTTCGACACGGTAATGGATCGTAATGGATCGCGAGATCGGCGGAATGCTCGGAAAGCAGAGATGTCATGTTCCCGGGCGTTTGCCAAAAGTCCACAACGTCTTTTTAGAGGATCAAGAGTTTCATTTGCGTTCGGCAACGAATTGAACGGAATTAATTTCGAGGCTTTCGTTGGCGACGTGAATCGTCGACTACGAGTAGACTTTATCAGACTATATTTATTCCCGACTTGCTGAGATTCGAGTAGAAAAATGTTATTTTGCAGAAAAAATCAGGCGTTCGTGTCTTTTAATAAATGTGTAATTGGTATTATTTGAAACAGCACATTTTAGAAAAGGGAAGCAATTCTATAGATTCTTCGGAAGAGGAAACTGTGCGAGGAATGAAACCGATTCATAGTTAGAACTCCGAATACATGCTGTATAGTGTCAGTAGAGCGAGTTGAGCTATAGCTCGGTATGATTAATTGGTCGCAATTAGACGCTGTATTTTACGTACGTGCGGCACACACGCTACCGCGAGAAGTGGGGCAAAAAGTATAGGCTGCGTCGATGAAATTTCGCATTCATTTTTCACGTAATAAACTGGCCCGATTTTCGAACCAGCGAGAATCGGTGGAAATGGGAATCCCGAGCAAACATACGCGGTCGAAAAACCGTGTATCGGCTATCGATTGTTGCTGCGCTTACAAAAAAGAAACAAATCAATTGCGGACATTCGAGGTACAAGAGAAAAAGTTCAATGATCTCGTGTTATTAAAAATACATAAATCAGTTTTCTGTAAGCGCGAATTGATAAGTTTGCAAATGAAATTCGCCCGATAGAAATCACTTACGACGAGTAAGGAGCTATCGTATTACGAGATCGCCGAGCACCAACAAATCCTTGTGTAATTTACGCCGGGGCGATCAACGTAGCAGCGAAAGCGTGTGCGAGGCGATAAAGCTTTCGTCGGCGTGGGTTCTTTTTCTCGAAACCCGTGAACATCGTTTCCCTCGCGTATCCATGACCCGAGTCAATAATAAAACGGTTAGCTGCCGTGCCAAGAAGAGGATGCGCTCGTCGTTCACCATTTTATTTTATTCTCGACAGCGGTTCGCTCTTCCCCTCTCCGCTCTCTCGGAGCTTTCTTATTTTCGCGAGTGCGAATCGCGACCGGAATAGAACCATCACCAATATAGCGTGATCAAAAAGAAACTTCCTCGCTGCCTCGCATCAGACCAAATCCAACGGCTCTGCTGGTCGTTTCTCCGAGCCCTTGTGCATCTGCCAATTCTCATCGAGCCGCGGACATTTTAAACACGCCCAAAAATGGGAAGAAACCTTTCTTTCGAAACTCCGAGTTTAGATTAAATTCTGAGAACAGAACCGTTTTGGATTTATGGCGGTTTCTTTCCATTTTCTTGGAGGAGGTTCTACCGACTCGTAGTTGGTAAGAATGAAATAAAATCAAACTTTATCTCAGCGAGTCCGATTTCTTTTCGATCACACCTTGTGCATCGCGCATTGAAATCACCGGTGGCCTTCCCTCGATATTTGCTCTTGAAGCGCAGGCTCTTTTTCTCTCTCGCCACTTAACTCGCAAATATCCGCGGGAACAACCACGAAAAAGAGAAAGATAGAACACGGTAGAGGCGCGCGGGCCGAGGGGGATGAAAGGACACGCATTCTCATCCGGCCGGGTGGTTTTATTGCGAGGCAAAACCTCGGGCACGACAATGAGAAGCAAAGAACAAACCGTATAAAGCGGTCCGCGCGCCCCCGGAGAGCCGCAATTTTGCGTTTTGTTCCGCGTTTTGAGCCGACCTTTCATCAAACGGGATCCGGCGAGGGGGCAAGTTTGCCTTCCGGGTGGAGGAGGGTTCTCAGACTGCGTGAAAATGCGGACAAGACACAATATGAGGGAACGGGACACGCATCGTGTCTCGGATACACGATACGCCTCGCGATACACCGAGTCGAATGGCAAGGGAACCTACACCGTCCGACAAAATGTTCGCAATTTTATTACTTTCGTCGCACAATAATTTCGAACCGATAGTTCAAACAGGAAAGTTGACGTTGATCGAGTACTTCGTTGCACATTCATCGCAGATGTCTATTTCATTCTTGTGAAAAGGACTCTCTCAATTTGCATGAGGTATTACACGCCAATTTGCAATTCCCAACGTTAGACATTGTATTAACAGAGCTACCCGCTGTAAACGTAGCGATTACCTCGTACACTGCCATAAAAGTGTCGGAGCTCGCAGCTATACACATTATGGAATCTATGTTGTATTTCCTTCGTTCAATGAGGGTGGCTTCGGGGCATCTAAGCCCGGGATTATAGTGCTTTCAGAGACATAAGTGAGGTTGTAGCTTGATGGAGAACTACGGCGAGGGGTGCGAAGACAGCAATTGGTGGAGCAGTTCGAAAGCGTTAGGATTATTCAGCGAATACATCCTTCCTCGTGTTTCGAAAATAATATTATCAACGGAATAGGTCGAATTAAATAATGTGCCTCTATTTCCGAGGAGCGCGACGGGGTGACGAAAACGAATTTGTCGGAAGAGTGTACATATAAATCTTCAGCTTCATTTCACGGTTCCGAGGACCGGATCCACTGCACCAGAGAGAGAGAGAGACTCGGCACGCCATAAAACTCGGACGGAAAATCTGGGTAAACATATCCTTCGAGAATGTTGAGCCCTAAATCAGGGGTCTGTTTGTAATTGTTCGAAAAGTACTTAACGAAGAGCAGTGCTCGTGGACAAATGACGTCGCGACGAAAGGAAGCGCGAAGTAAAATCGTAAATATGCTGCGACGATCGTCGGGAAGGATTGCAAGCGTGAGTGGCAGGTGGATAGACAAACGGCTATGGTGAAATTTACAGCGACGATATACTTGGCGACGGGAGCCAAGAAGACACTGTCCTCCTCTTCGACAATCGTGATTTTTATTTTGGATTTCCCTGGAGTTCGCTAATGGTAGGCCGGTATTTTCGTCTTGGATTACCAGCCGAGAATAACCGCGTGTTAGCGGCTTCTTTGAATTCGGTAATTGATGGCCGGTGTGTATCAACGCGTCTGCAATCGATAACATCGCCGCGTCTTGTCACGGTTCGACGAGGACCCGAGGAAATGGGAGGAACCGAGAAATAGACACGTCTGTCGCGCGAAGTGCAATTCTTGTTTGATCTTGGCTAAACGGAGGAGTATCGATCAGCCGGCTCGCGAAATTTATGCGAAGTCCCGTGACACTCGGCAATACAAATCCCCGTGCAAGATCGAAAAATTGTATGGAACGACTGTGCACATGTTTGCTCCGTGGCGATAAGCTTTCTAAACAACGCTTTGCACATTTACATACGTACAGGCTTGATTTTAATATTACGACGGTGTTTGGAAATCCATCAGAAATTAAAAACAGTGCCACGAACTCCCGTGCAAGATCGAAGAATTGTATGGAACGACTGTATACATGTTTGCTCCGTGGCGATAAGCTTTCTAAACAACGCTTTGCACATTTACATACGTACAGGCTTGATTTTAATATTACGACGGTGTTTGGAAATCCATCAGAAATTAAAAACAGTGCCACGAACTCCCGTGCAAGATCGAAGAATTGTATGGAACGACTGTATACATGTTTGCTCCGTGGCGATAAGCTTTCTAAACAACACTTTGTACATTTACATATGTGCAGGGTTTATTTTAATATTACGACAGTGTTTGGAAATCCATCAAAAATTAATCCATTGAAACTAAAATTTGTGTTTGATGAAAATATGATTTGGAGGTTTCACTGTAAATAAATGGATGTTCGGCTTGCTCGCAAAAGTACGTCAATACTGTCGCTTTTAGTATCCGATTTGCGTTGAATTGGAACTTAAACTATTCTCGGAGTGTTGGGCACGTTGAAAATTCCACGGGAATAATATTATCACAGTGGCCGAAAACTCTTCGATGCGCGCTAGAATGATAAATCAGTATTTCCCTGCAACGTTGTGCAATAGCAGTTCCTGATTTATATTTGCAATTTGTCTTCGACGTTAAATGGAATTGCGTTGGCTGGTTAACCACGTGCGCCATGTATCCTTACATAATTGTTGGACAATTGAAACGGTTTATAAGTACTCGCAAAACCACTAATTGCACTGCACTCTCATTGTGCGGATGAATTAACATAGCACACCGGAGACATCGTAAAATACTGTCGCTGCATTACGAGCGACAAAACTGCATTTACCGTCGTTGCGGTTGCGGGATTAGTAAAACTTCAAATTGATCTTGAATTGATTTCACGAATGAAAGTACTTAAAATTCATTCGTAAAAATATATACTTGTACGAAGTAATTGACTTCAAAAGCGTCTCGCTTTAATTCTTTTGTTACGACTGAAAAAGTAGGTACTTAATTCACGAGGAAGATATAAAATAATGCCGACAACGAGCGGAGAGTTCGATTCACTTTCCACGTCAGCTCAATAACTTGGCATTTGTCTTCGAGTCCAATAATAATCGCGTCTGAAAATTTTTGGAAAACCTAACGAAACTCGAGCGCGAATCCGCGTTCTCTAAAAATAAAACGCGATGTAAGGTGTCAAAATTACTGCCACTGCCGCGTTCGGGATGTCAGATTTTCTGGTGTTACAAGCGTGTAACGCGGTGCATCGCAAGAAACGAGAACTCCGACACGAAAATACTTTACTCGAATGTGACATAAGCGCGTCAACGAGAGACGTTAGTGGACGGCAACTTCAACCCTCGCCGGGCGACGATTGAATTACTCGAGACCCGAGAATCAGCTATTTACTTTGTAACAACATCGCGAAAGTCCGTCGACCCAATCAAAACAACAAGCGAATTTAACCAGGCACGCCATACGCTGTTAACTATAGTTGGCGGCTCGCTCCGTTACCAAATTGGCTCGGGGTTCTCGATTCTTACCCTGGTCAAATCTTCCCCGATTTTCACGAAACTTTCCGATGCATTATTCCTTACAAGTTTCTTTTTCCAGCATCAGAAAAGTGTTCCAAATTTTTATCCAAGCGAGATAATTATTACCTTCAATCCGACAAGTAAAATTCGAAAAGAGCTGAAGATTTGAACCATTCGTCGAAGATCAACGTGGATGACACAAAATCTTGAAAGTTTCGGTGCTTCGGGTGCGGTAGGGTTGCGGCTAACTGCCGCACAAGTTTCGAAAATGAACAGGTGGTTCTCGACGGGACAGTCGAGAGCGAACGAACCAAGGAATCAGGCGTTAATCAATAAACAGAACTGGCAAACCTCTTACCTTGCCCTGCATAATCAGGCGGATGGTTAGGGTGACCGAAGGGTCGTCGTTCAAGACCGGCTTGGAATCCATACCGTCCATAACGAAGTCACGAGTTCTGTGATTACGGTAAGGAGTTTTCTTCTCGAGATTTGCGGAGGGAAAGGGTGTGGAGGAGGATAAGGAGGACAGGGGAGAGGTTAGGCGAGTGACTTTGGCTGGAGGGGTCTCGGGGGACGTGCTTCTCAAACGCTCCCAGGTATGCTCAGTCCTTGCACTGCAATCAAAATGTTTACACCGTTATTAAATCATCGCCGGGATCATCTTGCACACAGACGTCAAATACATTTTTCTGCGATCTTAAACCCTTCTGCGATTCTCGAGTAAATGTTTCTTTCAAATTAACCCGATGGAAAAATCTTGCTTCTGTAAAAAGATGCAACAACTCGGCACGCTTGATATTTACTTTTACAATAAATGGAAATCCGTTTCTGAATTAAATTGGCTCGATCGGTACGCCCATGGGTTAAAATCGCAGATAAAAAATGTTCATTGAGAACTACACGAAAGATAACATCGTACAGCACTCGTTAAATTCCTATATCTATTGATTTTCTCGATCGACATCGATTAAACGAGTGATCGACATTTAGAGCGAACTAAATGTCGACTTCTTCGTCATCCAATATGGATGATTCGATGCCATTCCAGGGGCTAGCACGATAATCATCGGACAGTTCGAATAATTGCCGACAGTCCAATGACAAAGGAGGCCCACGTCATCGTCCACGAGGCTCGATAAACTATACTTTCTTAGGAATCACGCGACTTGCAAACGAGCCAAGGATCGCGAGCGCCAACAATGCTGCCTTTAGGAGTATACTACGGACGTTGGTACGATGCACGAAATTCCGGGAACCGTCGGAAGCGTAATACACGCGAGCTCGCCTAATATCTATAGTCGTCGTCGAGGTATGCATTACCATCGACGTCGAGTGATTGTAAAGAAAAGTCCGTCTCGGATCGATCAGCATTTCCAATGCGCACGTGTAACGGTCTTTGTTGGCGTTCTAACGAACCGTTTCCTCATTAGGGGCCGTGTAGAAGCCACTTAAGTAAGATTTTCTTAAAGAAGATCTTTATGCGCAAACATTACTGACATCTTTTAAGTTTCGCAACAGCATCGATCACGGAGCCATCAATCACGCGACACGGTTGACGAAACAAAGAGAAAATATAAAAATATATTGGTGTCGATACACGAGTGAATTATTTAAACGACTCTTCCGGGAAGAAATTCGGCGGGACCTGTTATTCGCACTGAAAATATGAAGCTTAATCCCTCGGTAAAATAAACTGAATACCGATTGCTCCAACGAACAAATGAAAGTGCGAATGGTAGAACGACAGGGGAATTTATGTGGCGTGATAAATATTTCCAACAGCGAACAATAAAGGATCGATGCGCGGTATTAACTCGGTTGGCACACGTGTTTTGATAAAACGGCAACAATCCGAAGTGATTTTTCAGAGAGGTTGCGGAACGCGTAACAAAATAACGGATAACTGTTAACAGTTATTAAGGTAATAGGGCAGAGTTCACGAACGGCGTTGTAGCGGCAGGCTTCCGACGACTCGTTTGTCGAGGAATTAAGACATTACGAGGTGCACACGAGAATCTTCCCGAGCCTAAAGCGCAGGTAAAGGGATTCGGGGTGACGAAATGTTCGTCGTTCGAGGGAAACGAAGGTGTACAATGCCTCCGACTATGGCTTCGCTTGTTCAGTTTTCAGGTCAGACGATAAATACCTAAAAGTGCAGCCAAACTGTCCCGGAGGGGGCACCAAGCTGCTCGGCGTTGCTTATTTTACTTTCATGCACCGAATGCAATTATTCCGTCTCCTTGAAAGGCTCGCTGTCCGGCTCTGATATCGTTCGCCTCTTTCCAGAGTGTCCGACAGATCTTTTTCGGAAATAATTACGAAACTTTATCTCTTTCGACCGCGAAATCGTTATCTTCCTATCGGTCGTTATCGTTCCGGAGATAGAGCGACGCTTTATTTGAATGTTTAACGATAACCGTCCGATCGAATAAGAAAAAACAAATTTCGAGAGAATAAATAAACGACGTCGCATCGTTGACGTAACCGAATAAAAGCTGGATAAGATTGTGCTTCGGAGTTAAAAGTCGAACAGGCTGTTGCTACAGTATTTCTTGAATAGAAATTTACAACAATTTTTATCCTGGACATAATTATTGATATCGCGAATTAAATCTTTTCCAGCGTCGCTGCTCTATTGGAAAGGTATCGAGGGAGCGTGTCGTAAATTTTATTTCAAAAGAATTATTAGGCACAATTGTTCGCGGCATCGCGTGCTCGCGTGCGCTTACTCTGTCAAGCAACACGAATTCGGTACACAACGTTTTGATAAACATGAGCTGGTACACATAAAAATGTAGCCGTGATTATGCAGAAAGTAATGGTCGCGTCGATAACAGAGAGCAAGCGACCCTTTTTAGTTCGCGAACCACGTAACGCGTGACATTCTCGAACGAAGTTGTTTATTTGCGAATCAACGAAGTTGAAGGTTCGCGGGGAACATCGATGTACGTACTATCTTTCGAACGTTGACCTATTTTTTACGGCTCGATATTTTTCCATTCAGCTTGGCAATTCGTGTGAAACCGCGTTCTACGAAATCGCGGTGCCCAATAGCTCGCAATCTCCTATTGTTTTTGCATACAGCTCCATTAAAACAACTTCGGTGATTCAATTCCCCGCTCTGTCCAAGCTTTCGCTCGAGTAAATCCCCCTAAATTCCCTGTTGTCGGGGAACCAAGACGCTAAGCATCAGCCACAGTCGACTGCCATCTTTATCGAACACGGGATTCTGTATTTCCGACCGAATTTAGACGCGTTCTGAAAAGGGACTTGCGAATTTTCTAAACTATAGACGATCTGAAAATTATTAGAATCAAATAGAAATTGATTTTCGCGTTAAAACAATTCAACGGCACGCGTATTTAATAGATCGCGTTGGAAAGTACGACAGCATCTTCGAAAATCGATGCTGCCTTTGACAGAATAGTGCAAGGAATTTTCGTTGCCCACGTAACAACTCGATCGGCACGCGTTACTACAAAAGAGTTCGGTTTTAGAAAGTACATCATGAATATTGCTTTGCAAGTTTGCACCGGAATAAAAAGAAACTTGATCATTTTGATTTATGGAGCTAGCCTTGACTGCACCGCAGATGCGTTTCCTTCCGCGATTGTAACGAGATTTCTACACCGAGCGAGTTCGCGCTAAGACCGAAGAACTGAAAGTGTACGCAAATAAATAACTAACAATTTTTCTGCGGAGCAAAATTTGAAAATTTTTCTGCTCCTTTCTACGGGACATTTTTCTCCTGAACGAGCACGCGCTTCATAAACGGTATCCCATTTCAGGCAGATTACGGGTAGGGGTACCCTCGTCGGTCGCTACGCTCCTTTCTCAATGGCCCCCTCTCGTGCCCCCACTACGAAAACTGCACCGGACAGGTTTCTTGCTCTGTCCGATGCATCGGTCGTTCTCTCTCGACTTGCACGTCTGGCTGCGTGTCGCACACGTAGCGACATACACTTTGTTTCAACAAAGACACCGGTCGCATGCTCTGCATACCGCATTATCAGACAGAGACGCGTTATCTCGGTCGGATTTTTCCTGCACCGAGCCGGTATACATATCGATCCCGACGACGGTATATCTGCACTTTTAACGGTCGCTGGATTTTCGCGCAATAATGCACCGAACGAAACATTCAGCCTGCGCGGACAGAGCATCGGGAATGGAAAAAAATTGTTTCGTTCGTTTAAACGGGAATCGTAATTTTTTATAGAAATTAACCAAACCAGCCGGCTCTGCGACCTCTTTTAAACGCGTTCCGCCATTTTGCACGGCCGTTCAAATGATAAAATGCCGAAAAACGCCGAGAGATTCGCTATAATCCGATATTCGCTATAATCAGTTACTTCGGATCATAACGGTATGCGCAGCACTGTAATAGTTTAATGGAACGATGAATCTGGCGCAGTGAATTTAATTTGCTTCGAGTACATACAGGGTCGGTAACGCAATTGGGATCGACTATCTCTCTCTCCCGTTTGATCGAAGAGGAAAGAGACAAAAAAGCGGAAGTCGAACAGTGCGATAGAACGGCCCATTTTCTTTCAGACTCTATTATTTATTCATCTTTTCAAAACGAATAATATAGGAAAATATGCTTTCGAATTTTAATTGCCCATTGAAGAAAGCATGTTCTACAGCGGATTTTAACCTGTTCCAATTGTGCGGCTCTCTGTGTGCAGGGCACCACCTAAATGGGACCACCTAAACAATGTTCGTTATTCGCGATCGCAGAAAAAGACCTCTAAAGCTTTCCTACTTCTAGAAACACATACGACTATTCGGAGTAAATCAATCGTCGGTAATTTCTTCTTTAATAATCGTATTTATAGACCATTGTTCGTTGAATCTATTCAGTGTGTTATTTTCCATGGTACAAGTTCGAACTCTTACAGAAAAATTGTAAAATATATAAATTAAAGTGGGATACTCGGTTTGTTGAGGACGATCATACGACTTTTCAGCGAAGAGCTAAACTAACTCGACCATAAATAACGGAAATACTTATCCATTGTCCCTATTTACGCTATCCTGCTATGCGCGACCGCAGACGTAGGATATAATTCAAATTTTAAAGGACTCTAAATCGCAACAATTGGTGGAAGTATTAGGTGTTCCGGTTAGCTTCGCGAGGTCGTTTGGCAAGTAGGGAAAATAAAATTGTTACACATCGAATTACGATCCATAGGAGCTAAGTAAAAATTGATTTTGCTGGTTAATAATTATGACATACGTTGCAAAGAGAAATCGCGAAAGATCATGGAACAAAATGTCATAAAACTGATTCTAAATGGTAAAAAGCAGCTTTTATTTTACCTTAACGCATTACCGACCGGTGAATATTGCATAATTTTGAAAAATCTATGGCACACGGCTAGACACTGTTTAACGAAACCTTCAATAGCAATAGCAATTTTCATTGTGAACTAACAAGGCACCCTCAATAACGTCATGTAATTGTTTCATGTAAGATCGTAACGTAAAATGAAATTTCTATGCTTTCTTTCAGCACAGCACAATTATTGAAAATCTTATTAACCCTTTGCACTTGGAGCTATTTTAACTGCAAAATTAAACGCTTCTTTCGATCTAGAATATTTCCATTCTGTATTGTTTTTTAAAATTGGTGGATATGAAATTGATGTAATACTTCATACAATACTTAAATGTTGAGTAATCGATTAGATACCGACGGATCTAATAATATAAACAATATTTTAATTAATGGTACAGTAATTATTAATGTCGCCACAGAGGCGTCGCTCGAGCGCTAAGGGTTAATAGGCTTCCGGTGGGTAAACTGTTAAGAAAAACGAAACGACCTAATAATATTCGTAAAGTAAGCGCGTCGTTTCGAAACGTTGGGAAAAATAAAAAAATCGCGGTACAAAGTGTCGGCAGGCCGCGTGGTTTTTTTTCTCGCGCACGGGAAGCAGAAAATTCGCGCGACGTCGCGACGCCAGATGGCGCGTATTCGCACAATAAGCGCGGGCAACGTGGATCGGATGCATGTATTGTTCGCTGGTATGTACATAACCGCGAATATTGACGCGGGAACAGGAGACATCGAGCGGTGGCCCGATTGTTATCGTCCGTGAATAAAACTGCATCTGCATTCGATCGACCGCGAGACACGGACAGAAATGAAAATCGTCGTTGAAACCGTACGCGCGCCGAAACCGAACGGGTTTCTTAATGAAACATTGTAACGCACCGGTTGCGGATCGTTAATTCCGACGCGGGATCGCTATAATCCGAGACAATGCTAGCTGATAAATACTGTCACGGTTCACCGGGGCAAGTCAACCTTTCGAACACGGGGCCGAGATACGTAAACACAACAACTTTCGTCGTTTGCGTTGTCCGCGGTCTCGCTAATTATCGGAGCACCGCGTCGCGTCGTCGCGCGCGCGCAATATCTGAATATCAAATCGAAAAGCTCTGTTAACGCGAGCGCACGCACTATATTTAGCCTTGCCCAGTCTTTCTAATCGACCATGCGCGTCTGTACCGGCGACTGTGACCGTTTCGCTCCGCTGCTGTCCCCGCAGTGCAATTGCACCGTGGAATTTAGTGCAATCCGCGTTCCGTTATACCTGCGCGTGCACACGCCGACTCAACGACGCCAACAGTCGATTCGTTTAAAACCGTTCGAGATCCTCTCTCCGTTCTACCCTCTTCCGCGGCCTTTCCTCTCATAGCCCCCCCCCCCCCCCCCCCCCCTTCGCGCAAAATCATGCGCTTTTTTTTCGGTGCGCGTAACGCCCGACGCCGGCGGGTCGTTGCACCAGACATTGCGTAATGTTAACGGACGACCCCCGACTAATTCGAGCAATCACGACCCGTCGGTAATCCGCGCGATCCGGTGCGCGAATTTGCTCGACGAATATCGCAGTCTCGAACATCGGGGGCTCGCGATTAAGCCTGTTACTTTCCTTTCGAAGGTCGAAGATTTTGAGAAACTTCGAAGCTGATGAGAATCGAACTTTCGAGGACTCGAAATTCAAACCTTTGTAATAAATTATTAGAGGATCGAAAGAGAAACGGAGTTTCGAAACTTCGTACCAGCCCTACTCGCGATCGAGAAAAACCAAATAACAACGACTGCCGCCGTCCGTCGCTGCTAAACGGTATACGCTCGTGTAAAATTTCCTCTTTCACCGACAGGCACACGGAGCTCTTTCCCACCGCGACGAACACGTACGCACGCGTACGCACACGTACGTCCTGTCTCTTTATGTAACGCAGAAACCCGGCTTTTCCATAAACGCAACTGGCCGACGAGTTTCACGGCGCGATAGCTATTCCGCTCGTACACGCGCCGCTACAGAGGCCTGCGAAGTTACAGTCGAAGATTTACAGAATCAAAATACTGCATTTCAACGTTCACCGTTCTTCCTTTCTTGGGAGAAAACACGGAGGTTCGAATTTCACAAGGTGCACCGTCAAAATTCAAACACCATCAAGCGGGGGGTAGACTCGTTTCTAGATAGTGCATACGGTGGGGTTTTTCGAGGGGTTTACTAGGCGTAATTTCCATTATTTGGCAGCATGTAGCTGTCGCAGCTTTATGAAAATATACAGAATCAAAATACTACATTTCAACGTTCACTGTTCTTCCTTTGGTATCGGAGGGAGAAACAAAGGAGGTTCGAATTGCACAAGGTACTCCGCCAAAATTCAAACACCCTTAAGCGGGGGGTAGACTCGATTCTAAATAGTGCATACGATGGGGGTTTCGAGTGGTTTACGAGGCGTAATTTCCATTACTTGGCAGCATGTAGCTGTCGCAGCTTTATGAAAATATACAGAATCAAAATACTACGTTTCAACGTTCACTGTTCTTTCTTTGGTATCGAAGAGAGGGAGAAGCAAAGGAGGTTCGAATTGCACAAGGTACTCCGTCAAAATTCAAACACCCTTAACACTAGGTTTACGGAGGTCTAAATATAACTATTTTACATTACTTTAGAAACATAACGAGAATGTGTCTATCCAAATTTTTTGCCATTTTTCCAATAATATATACCCCAAGAATTAAATTTAGTAAATAATTTCTCAGGTAAGCATCTTTACAATCTTAATAATTGCAAATTTTGAATATTAGAACCCGTCATTTTGACGGGTCCCGTAAACCTAGC
The DNA here is from genome assembly GCA_028455805.1 of Lasioglossum figueresi. Classification (NCBI taxonomy): domain Eukaryota; kingdom Metazoa; phylum Arthropoda; class Insecta; order Hymenoptera; family Halictidae; genus Lasioglossum; species Lasioglossum figueresi. The sequence continues at coordinate 15,768,806 of CM052201.1, read as the reverse complement.
GTTAAGCAGGGTAGACTCATTTCTAGATAATGCATGCGATGGGGTTTTTCGAGGGGTTTGCGAGGCGTAATTATCATTACTTGGCAGCATGTAGCTGTCGCAGCTTTATGAAAATATACAGAATCGAAATACTACATTTCAACGTTCACTGTTCTTCCTTTCGTATCGGAGAGAGGGAGAAACAAAGGAGGTTCGAATTGCACAAGGTGCTCCGTCAAAATTCGAACACCCTTAAGCGGGGGGTAGACTCGTTCCTAAATAGTGCATACGATGGGGTTTTTCGAGGGTTTTACTAGGCGTAATTTCCATTATTTGGCAGCATGTAGGTGTCGCAGCTTTATGAAAATAGCTAATATATACACGCGCAGCTGTATGCTTCCGAATAATGCAAATTACGCCTTGTAAACGTAAAAATAGGACTTCAGGGCATTTCGCTACTGAAAAACTCCGTAACATGCAATATCGAGAAATGAGAAGGCGCTTCCCGCACCCTTGCAATCCTGGAAAATCGAGTCTACCTCCTAAAAGTGCTTTTCCATCGGAGAAAAAGTTTGGGAAACCCTGACTATCATCCGGAGAATGGAAATGGTCGATCGCGAGAGAGGTAAACAATTTGAGCGTGTTCGAACGCCGACACGGACAGCACGTTGCAGAAACGTACACCGCCGGAAGAGTACAATTAAAGTCGTGCGTGCATGTAGAGACTACATGCATTTCGAACGCCGCCGGTGGTAAGATCGTTCGGTTTCGGGTTGAAAAACGTGCGGCGAAAAGCGGCATTGTTTCGCAGACGGTAGCACGCGAGAGAAGGGGAGAGGGGCGGCGGAGGAGGAGGGGAAAAGGTACGCAAATACAAAAGTCGACGACCAGAAGCGGTACAGTCTCGTTGGAAAACTAATCGGTAGAAACACGTCTGTCTCGGTCGCACGCTCGTCGGGGCAAGTCGTTCTCTATCTTTCTCTCGGTGAACGTATATATCTCTCCCTCTTTCGTTAATATCCAAGGTAGTAGGGGTAAAAGTACCGATCGTTCGATTTGCCATCAACTTTCCTATCTTCGTTCGTCGCTGGTCGGTTTGTATTCCGTGTCCGTTTGAATTACGCAGCCGAACGTATAACGCGTTATACCTTCGAGAACGCGAGACGAAAGATGAAACGCAAGAGGCGACACGCGGCAACGAAAACACTGGTTCACTTGCCACTGTACCGACCGCGGGCCGATAAGATAGTCCGATCTATTATTATTACGGACGTGTATATACAGATTCGGTCGTATCGTACACGTTGCGTGTGTATCGGCAGAAACGTTGGGAACCGTTGTGGGCAGGTAGAAAATCGTTCGTGAATTTCATTTCGACGAGATTCGACATCGACGCGGCGTCGCACCACGCTGCAAACCGTGTCTCCCTCCCGGCACCGTGTGCATACGTACATATTTTTCCCCCGATGTGCACACCTTGCACACGAAAACGCAACACACGCGATCCAAGCTCGAGACGGGACGATCTCGGAGTGCACGAGTTTGTTGGCGCGCGATCGAGCACGTATAATCGTTGGTGGAATTCCGGCGAGATCGAACGAACGACGGTAATAACGCCGGCGGCGCGGCGTGTGCGCTATAGTGGCGCACCATCGTTGTTCCCGTCGTCGCGAGGCGTCCCGAAGGGACGAGGTTCGTATTTTAATGGGGCGCGGCCGTATCAGAATATTCTTAATTACCTAAATGCACTCCTTAATCATCGGGGAAAGATCTGGCTCGCTTCATCGACGCACACTACACTCGATCCACGGAAACGGGGGGAAAGGAAGAAAAACACTACACTCTACGCGACACTGGAAAACTGCACCACCTCGGCGGAACGCGAACGAGTCTAGCTCGTTCTCTCTTACGTCCGGTCTCGCTCTATTCCGTCGATGCGCGGCGCTGTGCGCGCCGCTGATGCGTGTTCGTCGTGCAAACCTAACGCCCTCTCGCGACACTTCGCGACATCTCGATCCACCGGCGCACGCCATTGGCCAGCCAATCGCGTACACGCTTTACCTCTCTGCCGCCGAACGCGCGCCAAGTTTGAACGCTCCGTTCAACCCTCCGTAACCCAATTCACGTTCTACGGAAGTAGAAGCGATCGAAATCGTTAACCCCTTGCCGTACCTTTTCTTTTACAGTTACAGTGATTAGCACGTCTTTGAAGAATGTCGTGGAAGAGAAGAGAAATTGTATATTTTTTTAATGGCTACGTTTATATGAATACTTAAATATTGATTACGAACGAATCAAATTTTATTTCATTTAAAATGAAACGCGCAACGTTCATATTTGTTGGACTTTGTTAAAAACCTTCATCGCGAGTCTGGCTCGCAAAAATACGAGAAGGGGTTACACTTTGATATTCATTTTGTTAGAAGAAAAATTGATTGTTCGTGAAATCACAAAATGGATATAATCGATAATCGAATATGTCTGAAACGAAGTATTAGGTTGTCTCCGTAACCCAATTCACTAAATCATTAAACTTTGATATTTATTTTGTTGTAAGAATTTTATGTGAGATCTTGATATTCATTTTGCTATAAGAAAAATTGATTATTCGTGAAATCACAAAATGGATATAATCGATAATCGAATATGTCTTAAACGAAGTGTCAGGTTGTTGCATATGAAACGTCCACAATTTTAGAACGCAACTCTTAGAAAACGTTTCGATCAAGAAATTCTATTACAACAAAATTGCGTTTGTTTAACGTCTGCTAAAAATCGGACATTTCATGTGCAACAACCTGATATCGAATACATCCAAGCAGATGAAAGTCCCAACACGAATTCATTTAAAACGAATATACTCCAGTTCGTGTAAAAGGTGCTCCAAATTTAAAAATTTAATTCCCTGCGTTTCCTACGCTGTAACCAAACAATGCATAAAAACAGGTGTATTACGACGAGAAAAATTGGCTTCCGTAGTTCGAACGCGGCTTGTCGCGCGATACGCATAAATAAAATTAACAGAACCTTTCGATCTGGTTTGGAACGGCATCGCTCACCGGCGAAAAGGTTAAACGGAAAACAGTATTCATCGGATCATGACGTAGAATGATAACGACACGGATGATTGTAATTGCCGTGTATTAGGTAATGTTCCTCGGTCTGCACGGTTTACGGTGAAAAACAAATCATGTTACCCGTACGCGCCCCGGCTGTTTGTTCAACATAATATCTGTTCGTACAAATAAACATTCGAATATGCAAATGCTCATTTCGCACGCGACAGTATTTGCAAACAAACCGTTGCAACTTCGCCGTGCACGATATCGAAAATTGCTTCTCTATAGCGTTAATTTCAAGCCGGACGCGTTGTCGAACGACAACAACGTATTCCCGTGGACCCACGTTTTGGAAATGAACGTCTACGATATAATCGTCGCGGTGCCTCCGTGATGATCATTTGTAAATCGCATCTGGAGTAATCACCGGCAATCGGTCGTTCCAGTTTAAATCGTTTCGCCAAATTATGAGCCACCACTAATCACACCGCAACCGGGTGACTGTAACGTTGGTGACTGATTTTCCGATTTAAACTGGTCGTGTTTCCCTACCTCGATCCGGACCATAGTCATTCAACTTTCCTCTGTCAGTCGAAGGACAAGTCGACGTCGCGGCTGCTATAACGAATCCAGTCCCGTGTAAAAGTGAACGTTGCCGTGTCAAACTTGATAATAAAAGGTAGAACACGAGTAGCTAAACAAAAGGCACCCGTTTCTGGATGAATGAGCATGCTTGTAACTAACGGACGAGCATTCTGCACGCCACCGAGAAAGGGAGAGAGAGATCCAAACCCGATAATTACCATTTTAATGAAACCTGATTTTATTATGCTTCTAAATGTAGGCAGCACGTTCAACCGGAGACGGTTGGCGATATTTTCGTGCGTTGTTAAAACGCAGCAGATTTATTGCACGCGCGAATTTAAATCGAAAGGAGTTAATTAGCAAATAATTGCTAACAAATTGCTCTAATTGAATTGCATTCGATCCCTGTACGCCGAGATTTATAAACGCAAATTGATTGGAATTTAAATTTCATGTGTATGATAGTTTGTTAACTGCGCCGCGCGTGTATCGAGGGAACAGTATTTATTCACTTTTTATATCGTTTTTGAATGGTCTAAATCATCTGTGTTTAAAGCGTCGATTACAGGGAAATTGTATTCGTTTTCGACCGTAGTAAGTTCTCCTCCGATTTTTCTCTATTACCTCATTTATCGGGTAAAAAGGCCGGAATAAGTGTGCATGGTACATCAACGTCTCCAGCCGCCATACTGAAATCGCTATCTCTCGCAAACCGTTTCAGTTGGAAAATTGATATTTTACGATGCTATTCGTGTTACGATGAAAAGGTCGAACTATTTATAAGTGTAAGTGGATAAAGAACTTTATGCATTTACGGGAAAAATTGGTGGATGTAATTTTTCAAACGACAACAAAATTTGAAGAATTTGAGAGCGTCGATACATTTCTTGCAACTTAATAAAATCGCTGAAAAGAGAAATAAATTTCCGTTCGGCTCGTATCGATTTTAATTTCGCATAAAGATTCGCGGTCTGATGATACTATAATAAATAATTTTTACCACGTGGTCGAAGAACGTCTAAATTCGAAGTTTCTTTCTAACGTTTTCGAGTAGAGAGTGACGCACATTCTTGTGTAGCTGCAACGCGGCTCATAATTTCAGACGTACGGCGCAGCTGTTCGCCGTCAACGCTCGTTCGCATAAACAGCCGTGTTTGAAGTGAGGCGTATGAAAAGGCAGGTATTAAATACGCGATTAATTAAATGTTACACGTCGTCCTTGCACCGGCACGGTCCCTCGGACTCGTTGCCCATTTGGTTCATTACCATGCTCCCGCGCACCGGAGATGTTGTTTGTAGAACATCCTTAAATGTAGCCACGACTTCCCCTTACGACGCTTCCCGGAAAGGCCATTATGACGACAATGGCTTGCCATGGGTAATAGCGCGACCAGGAATTTAATTATCATTTTAGGCGGTGCGGAAAGCAATTATCGGAAATTCAGTTTGCAATGGCCAATGGAACCTCGATCCAGACTAACGTGGACCACTACTACTTCTGCACACCTGCGAAAGACCGAGCTCATTAGGAAGCACTTTTCTCCGCGATTATGCTATACTCTAAGTGGTGCACTTTGGGCACGCGTACACGCCCTGCCAACGACGGCTCGATGAATATGAAATTGCGGACGTTGATTGTAAATAATATTTCCGCCGTGCTATATGTCGATCGCTCCGAGCATCGTTCGCCCGGAAATTCGAATCAATTTTCTGACATCCCGCTCTGGTTAACTCTATTTTGTTCTAATGAAATTTTCGGGAGACCCGAGCTAATTTTCTAGGTACAGTGCCGGACAAAATGATAGGACATTTGATGTATTTGTATATTTCGTATAACGCAATAGAATATATGTACATATTACACGCCCTGTATATTAGATATGTTCTTCAAAGTATCCATATAGAATTGCAGGTTTGTATCTTAACTGTATAACAAGTAGACTCTGCGGATCTTTATGCGTTTATGAAGAAAGTGATTGGGTAAAATGAAAAAGCAGTAAAAGCCTAGGAAAATTTTCAGAATCTTTTGGTATTGTTTTTAAAGTAACGATGTCGGTAAAAGATGAAATCCATTTTTATTTTATCAAAACGGCTTTACTCGAAAAGGCCACACTTTTCTTCGAGTTTGTTACCTCGGTGCGACTCACAGGTAGAATAAATAATTAACAAAAACTACTTCGCCGAGCCTTGAATACCAATGACCACACGACCATCCAAGAGGTTGTATGTTGACAAGGCTGCGCATACATTTCCAACGCGCATATCGAGGTCTAAGATCATTTGAATGTCGTTGCAACACGAGTCATTGAATTCGTCTGTGTTCCATCTGCAAGACAGATGAGAGACATTTAAGTCGGAGAAATCAGTGGTCCTATGTAAAAAGCTGTTTTATTCAATGGTTTCCCTCTCTTGCAACAAAAAAAAACGATTCAGCAATTCATATTATGCGCGATAAAGTAATCATTCATTGTCAGTGGTTTCACCTCGCGGGCGCATTCCTTGGTAATAATGACGGGCGCAATAATTCATTTACATTGCCAGACGATGCATTCGGGTTAAGGGTGCATTCAACGGTCTTCGGTAATTTCGATCCATTGAATGCAAACGGAACGTCGATTTAACGAGAGGAGCTAAAATAGCTGGTTATACGATCCTGAAAATATCAATTTCTCCCGTGAAAAGCTAGAAATTCGACTTTCCTTTGTGGGAAAAGAATTCCTTCAGACGGACGAGAGCAATTCCCGGGATCGCGAAATTGCGGAGGAGTTTCTGAAAAATCTCGGGACATTCCGGTGACAGAAGGGATCACCTTTTAAACGTAAAACGAGTTTACCGTGGCCACATGTTATATTGTAAGTCGCTGTTTCCTGTGACATTCGATCAACGTATACAAGAATTATTTTTGCAAATTAAATCGATAAACTGTGTTCGAAATACCTCGAGCGAATTATTTTATCGAGGACAATCAAATGGATGTAGAACTGAATTTTTTCATAGATACTATCAATTCGACCAACGGGATAAATTAATCCCTTACAGCCTGAACGATGTTATTTCTTTAATCGAGAGGCACAAACACGCAAGTACATTCTGGCGAAATGAAATTAATTTTTCCGGAATATGAGAACATACGTGGTAACGCAGAATTTGAATGGAAAGTGATTCGGCAGAGTCCCTGCAGGGCGTAAAGGATTAAGGTCTCGGGAAACCGTGGGAGGATGAAGCAGCGATATAAATCCCGCTCGAACAGGAATATTTAATGTCCTTCATCCTGGCGACAGGTTTTTCGAGCGATCGTCGCACATGAACGGGAAATACAAGCGATATTCGATGTGTATTCCCGGTGGCTTCGGTGACGAACAGTTTTCCGTGCGATGGGGAACATCCCGGGAATTGTGTCACAGCCGAGAGCATAGATATCCCGCGTTCTAACCACTCAGAAAATATTATACGTTTCCTCGATCTACCATATTGCGATTGCCGCGCGCTCGCGTTCCGTATCCTGCTGCTTCGATTTCAACAGGCCAATGTGTGTTATTCGAAACGGTACAACTGTCCGCAATTTTTCAGAGTGCACTGCCACGGCAAATATATAGCAGAGGATCGTCTTTGAACTTCGTCATCTCGCCGTATTACTGTTCCCGGTTCACAATTTCCTGCTCCTAAGCTCCTTCCGATCCTACCAGCTGATAATATCGAGCCATAATGGCGTTGCCCGACTTACAAATGCGGCGTTACAACCGCTTCCCAATGGAAATTCACACGCTTTGCACGTACACTGTATACTAATCAGTAGACAGCGGATCTTCGCGGAAAATCAAAATTGTCTACTCGAATTCCAACAAACTGGATTGAAATAGAAATTTATTTTCTCTCTTAACACTTTACCTACCGCAAGTCTGTTAACCCTTAGCACTCGAGTGGTGCTTCTGAGACGCCGCTAGAAATTGCTGTACCATTATTTAAAATATTGTTTACACGATTAGATTTATCGGTATCTAACCAATTACTAAACATTTAAGTATTGTACGAGGTATTGTATCAATTTCATATCCACAAAATGAAAAAAATTATGTACAATGGAATTATTCTAGGTCGGAAGAAATGTTTAATTTTCGAGTTAAAATAGCTCGGAGTGCAAAGGGTTAATAGGATTTAGTGCTATACCAAAAGAAAGCATGGAAATTTTCTTTTACATTGCAATCTTAAATGAAACTATTATATCACGTTATCGAGGGTGACTTGTGTTAGTTCACAATGAAAATTCCTGTTGCCATTCAAGATTCCATTACAAAGTGTTTAGCCATGCACCACAGATTTTTCAAAATTATGCAATAATCACCGGTCGGTAATGTGTTAATATGGTCAATGGGTTGAAAATAATGTCACAGTATTTTTAAATTCTTCTAATGCTTTTACTGTTTCAAATTACACCTACTCATTTCTGTTTTATGCATCAAATGCATCAAACTCTCTGTTTGATGTTGCACTTTGTAGTTGCAACGCACGTTTCTATGCCTCGAATATAAATTAATATACTTATTTATGTAAATTCGGTACACATGTCGGTGACAATTACTTTATATTATATTAGCAGACCTAAAGCGGCGTTGGAACGACCTATTTGCATGAAATATGCCTGTTCCGGATTCTATTGTTTTCCAGAAAAGCAGCATCGGAGAGAGAACGCTCGGTTTTCGTAGATCTACTTTAAACCTCAGCCAACTATGACCGCGCGCAGTGGTATGTTGAAAGAATGCTAATCCGTGGGTTTAAACGTGATTCAGACCTCGGCAGCAAGCCGCAAAATTATTGTCTACTATTTCATCCCTTTCGGTTCTCCGCGCGACGCGAAGCAATGGACAAATATCTGGAAACTTCTCTGCCGTCTGGCCAAATGCTGCTGCGTTGCAAATATTATAAAATGATACTGTATTATTCATACGTTATTGTACAATTTCTTGGGGTAGTATGCCTGATCACATTTCAAGATACGTTCAAAAAGAAACTGCCGCGAAAAAATTGCTTCTTCAGAGGTTCTACTAAATCGCGAATTAAATTGGGAAATTGTTATTAATTATCTGGTACTTGTTTGAACTGCTCCTCAATCGTGAATACTATCCTCTCTACATTATTAATTTTTTTCTAAGCGTGCGAGACGTTACAGTCTTAAATACAATTACTCTTGAAGGGGTGGTAGTGTTGCCGTGTTTGAAAAATTGGTAATTTCACTCAAGTTTTTAGCGAGGTACGGGAAAAAGCGTTGCGGTGCGACGCAGCTCGGCTTCGGAACGAGTCAGGATTGTGAGGTCGCGTCTCAGAAGCCAGAAATGGAGGTCGACCTCGGTCGTTTCTTGTTCGCCGTCGCCTCCATTTCCTTCTCGAACGCAGACGTCTCGGGATCGAGCCACGCAAACAAATGCGAAACGGTACGCGGCGCGATTCGACGTCCGATGAAAACCCAGCACACAGGCGAAAAGCCAACCCCTATGGAAACGGAGGGGCGGCTGGCTGGGTGTTCTCAGCCGAGAAATCCGCCGGAGAACGTTAAGGTTGACGGAAATGAGAGCGACGCGACGTCTACGGCCGCGACAAGATTTTGACCCGAATAGAAGCCAGTCACGGGAATCCCCGTGGTTCGATATGCCGGGGAAAAAATGGATGGATAGAAGGGGGCGATATGGGGATAAGCCGTACAGTTATTGGAGCTCTACGAGCGGTTATTGAAATGACTCTTGGCCCGACCGTCTACCACCCACCGGACGCGTGAATATGCTACCATTCGAGCAAACGGGTGCGTATTTCTTCGTGTCAGAAAATGGCTGAATGCTCGCCTCTGGAAAATCTTCCCCTCGATCCGTCCGGAATGATCTTTGCGAGATCTGTACCACGAATTTTACTTAACACATATCGTGCCACGTGTACCACCGATGGTACGCATTAAAATATCCATTCAGACCGCGCGTTTGTGCGATGGTACACACTCACATATCGATTTAATGCGCTAGAAAAATATATTTTATAACAAGCTTGAAAGCGCTAACAGAACCAAAACCTGACGCGAACAAAGTTTGCATCAGCGATAATTTTAGATTTCGACCGAACGATCCCCAGAGGATGAAACTTAGGCGATTATATCCCGGGGTATTCCCTTAAGCGAAATTAATGCGAGACTTCCGTTCTACAATTTTTCGTGAGTCTGTAATCTTCGTTTCCTAATTAGTCAGATATCCCGCGGAAACGTTGCCTCTCTTCGTACACGTACATCCCCGTTAATCTCCACTTTGCAGCGCAGCACGATTACAAACTCTCAAATGATCCTTAATTCCTCAAAACAACCTTGCTGAGGGCCGATTCCATTTATTTCCGCGGATGTTATTTCCGCGGCGGCAAGTGAAACAGTGTCGAACAGGCAACAATGTTTGTCGATGCCCCGCTAAAATGTCCTGCTCGGTGCATCGTTCTCTCGGTTCTAAACTGTTTGTGGCGGTTGTCGTGGGTGTAAGATAATCGTCTTGGTAATGAATCTCCAAGTCGTTCGCTTTGATATTCATCGGATGTTGTCACAGACAACAGTAACAACTTCTTCGCCTACTATGTGTCGAAATCAACAATTTTCTACGTAAGTAGTTGTAAATTTCTTCTCTGCCGACTAAATTTCTCTATAAGTTTATTCATTTTATGGGTATGAAATCGATATAATAATACCTCGTGTAATATTTAAATGTTTAGTAATCGATTAGTTACCAACATACTTTTAATATAATGTACAGAATATTTTGAATATTGACACAGAAAATTTTAGGCAGCGACTCAGAGTCACAAGAAGCCTGATACATCTTCATGAAGATTGATTTTCATGGGCTGCGCGAAAGGCTTTCGTTTTGATTGAATATTAAGAAAAAGACAAAGAGACACGCGTCCCCATAAACATTTGGGGAACACGCTTAAAATCGCGCCAGCGATTCGCATGTGAAACGGAGTTCGACGGGTGCGCGTCGTTGGTGGAAACTATGGTCGATGTTTTGTTTCAATTCGCTCGACTAATTGCGAGCGTTTCGGTATCAACGAGACGCGGGCAGGGGCGCGGAATATAGAAAAGCCCCGGTGTGGCCCGGGGCCTGCAAACTCTTTCATCTAGGTGCCATTGTTCTCCGCCCTTCTTCCCTGCTTTTTTTCCTCTCTCTTTCCCTCCCTCATTTCGTCCCTTACCCTTTCGACGTCTTCCGGTGCAGCCGGTTTTAAGGTTTCCTCGGATTTTCCCGGCAGTCGCCGCGCCGCCAGCCGGTACCTTGACCGGCTACCATGTAGTCACTTGTTCAATCAGGCCTCGTTAGGAATAACCCGGGGCAACGTCACCTAGCCTCGTCCGCCGAAGCAGATGCTTCTAATGAAATTCTAACGAGACCGGATCTTCGTCAAGTGGATTATAATTTCCACATTGTCCGGGCAAGTAGTTTGCGTGCGTCGTGGCGGCTGGAAACATGGCTGGAGAGGAGCGGATTCGCACGCGATAACGATTTTTGCGTCTCGGGAACTCCTCCCTCTCTCCTCCGATTCTTTACGAATTTTGCTGGTCTGTACCAAAAGTTTTTGTCGCAATGTGCACGCATAACCCCGAAGCTGGAGTCCCTCGTTGACTCCGGCGAACTTAAAATTAATGTAAAACTTCTGTTCGCTTCTTTCGAAAAATGTGTAGTCCTAACCCTTAGCACTCGAGTGGCGTCTCTGAGGCGCTATTCAAAATTGCTGTACTATTATTTAAAATATTGTTTACACTATTAGATATGTCGGTATTCAATCAATTACCAAAGATTTAAGTATTGTACGAGGTATTATAGCAATTCCACATCTACCAAATTTAAAAAATCATGGAGAACGGAAATATTCTATGTCGGAAGATACGTTTGATTTTCGAGTTAAAATAGCTCCGAGTGCAAAGGGTTAAACTATACATGTACAAGTATTTTCGCAGATTTCTATTTTTCTATAAATATGTAAGTAAAGAGAAAAATTTGTTTTGCCAGTTGGAAATTTCTTGAAATTAAAATTCGACAAGAGTCTTTCTGTTTCAGAATTTTGTTGCAAACCGCGTACAGATTCATGGCAGACTTCGACGTAGAATTGATCGCAACAAAAGGTTGCGACCCGACAGCGGAATAACAAAAATAGCTTTTACGCGTTGACTGGTCCAATTGTAGGCGATCAGAAGAGACAATTTGAAGCTGCTCTGACGTTTACAACCCCGCCGTTGCAGCGTTACATTCCGCACGGTTTGCCGGTGTCTCCATAAATCGCGATTTGACATTGATTCGAGAATCATCAGGAGATGAAGCGGATGAAGCGACGGACCCGGAATGGAAATCCAAAGTCAGACGGCGGGGGAGACAGAGTATATGCGGAGATTAACCATAATGGGGGATGAGAATTACGTGATTTATAGGTCGGCGGCTCGAAGAGCTAGAGCGAGCGAGTGCCGTCCCGGCATGGCATCCGGAAACAGAATACCACCGAAAATTCTGAGCTTCTAGCGGCGAACGTTTCGCCAGGGGTTAATGGAAACCTTACCGTGACTGTTTCTGGTAATGAAACAGACGATAGCGGGACTTAGATGAATGTGGAATCGCTGTTTTGCTTCGGACACGTCCATTTTGCAATTTCGACTTCGACGAAGTTCGCTGGGGATGTTCTTGGCTGAGTAATTAGGGAACCGAGGACTTCCTGCATTTATCACGGCGAATCTGTCGGCGAAATTTCAGACAATAAACTGATTAAAACATTATTCGTTCAATTTATTCATTCTTAACTGTGCGCTACTGCAAATATTCTTTACACTTTTTTGTGGCTTAAATCGTTTCGAATTTATCTGAAATTTAATGCAACTTCAAAACAATGATTTAGTTTAAAAATGAAGACGCGCGCTTTCTTTTTAAAGGGGATGATGTTTTTATCCGGCGTTGCAATTTGCACCAGATTCCTCTAAATAATGGAGTTTATGATTTATGCTCGCGTTAAGATCGATCGGTGGGATTTTGTTCATCTGAATGGAAATCCTATATCGTAGATTATCCGGCTTCTTTTTGTCAAGCCAGTTTATACGCGAGCGGATCTATATAATTGGATGAAATCTATTGCCTGGACATGATGGATTCTACGGCTTTGGCACGCCGAGTATTGATATTGCTGCGTGTTCCGGCTGATCGTTTAGCAGGATCCGTGACTCTCATTGTTAAGTAACAGCGATGGACTTTTTATTCGCCCCGAGATATTTATTACGAGGTTCGTCTAACTCGTACATTTCGCGATGAACACTCATCCGCGACACCTCTATTCTTTCGTAACTATCGCGTTCTCTGTTTACGCAATTGACAAGAAATTTTTTAGACGATGAAGTTCAACAAATCGTATTATTGCGGACTCTACCTCGCTATATCATAATATTGACTTTTTCAATGGGTCGTTGCAATGATTCAAGAGAAAATTGCGTACAATTATATGTTAATTTAATACCTGTATTCTTACAGTTTACTTCATGTCCATTTATAAGTAATTTTAGGTTAAGACTTTCATTTTTGTTTTTCTTTTGCATTGTAAACATTTGTATAAATGGATTTCGGTCCGTACATAATAATAATAATAATAATAAAAATGAAAATTCAATGTTTCATGTAAATATAATCGACGTATCGAAATATTTCCTATTTACGTACACTACTGTGCAAAGGCAAGAAGCACCCGGCCATTGTGCACTACAATTTCTGCATAAAGATTAAAAAATCCTGTGTGTTTTGAAAGCCTGCCCTAGTTCTCAAAACACGTTCAGGTACGTAGAAATTGATTTGCCCCAGGAGAGAGGGACAATCGATACGACAATTAATTAAATTAAAAATAAAGCTCCGGTCGGATATTCTTCCGCGAGTAGACAATATTTCCGGGTTAACTATGTCTAATATTGTGGAGTAATCGTGATCAAAGATTGACATTGGCTTATTGATCTTGTACGAATACGACCTGAGAAATTTATGCTGCGCTCTCTCGAGCATGATTTCGTACTTAAAGCTTTTCGGAGACCATATAATTGAAGCATACTCCAACAGAGCACGAACCAGGGTAATATTAGCAGTCTTGGTGTAAATATTTAATGAAATTCAGTGGAAAAACGACTTACGAAACCGAGCATTCTTGAAGCGGAGTTCACAATGTAATAAACATCGTTGGAAAAGTCCAGGATGGAAGAGAAATGAATTCCTAAGTCCTTCGCTTCTCTTATCGAGGAAATAAAATAGTCATCGAGGCGGTAAGGATACATGAAAGGTAAAGAATGACGGGAATGACATTTCTCAATACGGAGATCCATACCATTTCTGTGACTCCACTCGCAGAAACGATTCAGGTCATCCTGGAAGCATCATATAGGGACGAGATATTGTTCGACATTATATTTAATAATTATACTGGATTCTTCTTACTTTTACACAGTAGTGTATCGTTTGCGATCGATGGTTTCGAAGTTGATGTTGATTGCACATACAAATGAGATACCCTGCGCGCGAAGAAGGGTGGAACGAACTTCCATTAAAATTAGATGCGTGTTCTCGGGTTCGAATTTCTCTCATCGAACATCGTCTCGAGCTGCAGAGACAATACGCGACCGCGACGTTCGGAGTTTATGCACGCGTCACCTCTGTGAGCTCGCTCTGACGTGCATTCGCTGGCTCGTATGCATATGCATACGCCGCGTCGGTCCACGGTTCCGATACGTAAGTATAATGACGCCCTGTGGAAATTGAGTTCCGAACGGTTGTAGCTCCGTTGGCAAATAAACGGCGCAGGTTTCTACACGTCTCGGATTCCGTCGGGGTAATCGTCGACAAAAGGCGACTTGTGAACAGCTTCGAGCTAGCTTACCATGTTCCACCGCAACAATCAGTCTTCCCACCACTTGCGAGTCTTAAACAAACGCTGACTTCAACTTCGAACAGTTTTAAACTGATTCGAAACCGCGAAATCCACTCTGAAACATTTTATTTCGTCGCTGTGAATCCTCTTCGAGCGAGTAGAATAATCGACGTGCGCGCGAACGGAAAAGTAGTGCAACATAAAAATTGTTATTAACGATGTAAGCGGTCGTGACGTAATAGATCATTATCGGTACAGCGCGATCGAAGAAACGTGATTATTAAAAATTTTCTGTTATCCCGTTTGTTGCAAACGACATTTCCAATAACAGTGTCTCCCTCGTTAAAATCAGCAATTAAGGTGATGTTAATACCCGTTGTTCTTCCTGTTACGCGGCTCGCAATGGTAATTAGTATCGACTAGCGTTGTCGTGTTTACACCGTCGCGTCGGAAGTTTGTAGTGCGCGGAGAGAGGAATACGTCGAACGTTTATCGACGGCGTGGCGATAGATTTTGTTGCAAATATTCTAAATTAACGGTACGATCCGCAGCAAGATTAATAGTATCCTTGACACGAGAGTCGACCAGTGAAATATTTGAGTATGTCTAAAAAGAAATCCTGTAACCGGAGCTTTCCTCTCCGAGAGTTTCGCGAGTGGAGTTATTTATGGTTGTCGCGAGCTTATTTATCCAATGAGGGAATTTCCACGGCTTAATTGAAGGCAGCAAGAGCCGTTTCACTCGTCGACTGACATTTCTGTAAACGGTAATTGTTTCGGCGTCGTTTTCGAGCGACGAACGCGATATAATAAATGGGGAACCGGATTATCCGCTGAAACGAAGTTAAATATTCTCTCGAATTGCAACGAGAGTCGGCCGCGACTTCCACTCTCGTCTAGAGGCGAGCCAATTAAATTATGGCGTCTGGAAATCGCATCGGGAGCAAGATATTTAAATGCACGATCGCCGGGGAAGAGTGACGGGGCGTCGGTGTCACCAGAAATCGCAAGGATCCTCTCTCTCTCCGGTGAAAACAGCTTTGACGCTCGCAACACCGTTTCTAAATGACACTTCGACTGACGTCGGAGGATACGTCTTTATTTAGACGGCGCGGTTGTACGTATATCCGAATCCGCGGCCGAACATCGTCGAAAATTAGATCACCATCGGGTTCGCGGAGGGCTTGATCAATCCTTGACCGCAAAATACTAAGGTTGCACGACTAAATCTATTTGCTATATAACAGAGAAAAAACCCGCGAGAATAAGACGGAATTCCTGGCAGCCGAGACCCGCTGACAAAGCGGCCAAACAACTGTCTCTCCGCGGCCAATACACGAATAAATAATTATCGTGACCTGCACCACCATCTTCCAAATGATACTAAATGCGACCCGCCGACATAGTGTTACATAAATTATGCTAGAATAGCGCGACAAACGTTTCTCACCATTTAAACGGTTCATGAATTGTTCGTTGAAAGTTCAATACTTCGTTTTCTAAGTGGCTTCAAATATTTTTCTTCATAAAAACATTTCGAAACCGGCGCCATTTGAGAATGTCAAACGAATACCAATTTTCGATGAAAAACAAATATGATGTTTTCTACGATAATTTTTACGTACGCAAATTTAAACACGGCGGACACTGTTTTCGAACGAAATAATTAAATAATTCGAAACGGTCAATTTGCGAGGGGGAACAAAAGTGGACGACCCGTTTGCGTTCGCAGGCGACGGTAAAGAGTATAAAAACGATATAAAGGAATTTCGTCACGTTTCGAACGGCACGATATTTCGCGGCGTGAGCTTCATACCGAATAAAACAAGGGTATCCGATTGTCAGGCACGACAAAGCGCTTTGCCACCCCGGTGACACGCGCAAGAATTATGCCGGGGAAGAATGCACCGACGCATCGATATATTCGAAGCAATCTGCAGCCTTATGCATTTATGCATGTTTGTATTTATACGGCTTTGGTGCTCGCGCGCGACCGAGCAGAGCCGAGTCGAGCCGCCATCAGAACGTTACAGCGTTTGTCTTTCCTACCGGCAATCATATTTTTAACGACGAACACGAACGAACAAACTCAAAGAAATTGTTACAGACAGGATTGCAATCGTGACAACAATGCAATGAACTGAAAGAAATGATTGGAGACGATCAATCGAGACGGGTATAATCGATTCAACTAAAAAGAATCAGCTCAGAAAAAAATCGAAACAAACGTAAATAGTGAACATAGCGGTGTAGAGTGCGTACTCCTTCTATCCGAGCGTCGACAAGGCACGAGACCAGATACGATAAATCAACAAAAATTGTGATATTTTTCGAATATCTATGAATACGAAGATGACTTTATAGAAATTTCAGCCACCGTATTGAAATACTGAACTTCCAATTCGTTCTCTTTCCTTTCGCGTATTTATCCTCGCCAGGGCACGCAGCCGGGTCTATCGCGAACAAATAAGTCCTCCTCGTAAGCGAGCTCTTTTTATTTATACGTAACGAGTTTTGCAACTCGGATACTCGTACTTCATCCGGCCAAACTACGAACGACCGAGCCCGGCACTTTGGAATAAGTTCAACCCCCTGGTTCCACCGTTACAAACACACGTGTACGTACACATGCATAGAGAGGAGAGAGACCGTACTATACTCCTCTATACTCCGTAGAAATTCCTATTCGGCAGTCTTACATATATTCCACTCGCCGAATCCGCGAGTTCAACTTCATCTGACGGCGAACTCGAGTTATTAAATTCGCGGATCCCAGACATTCGCGAACCAAGGCCGTACCCTTTCCGGAACGGGGACCAAACGGAGGATTTTACGGCAACCAAACTCACCGCCCGTAAGAGCGTCCTCGTACGAATGGCCTCCCTCTCTACCGTCCCGACGACAACGGCAAAGACGCGAAACAGCGAATCGGATCTCGCGAACACGAGACAGCAAGTGAAAAATGAAACGTCGGCCTCCGCGAAAAATGAAATCGTTCTTTGATAAAGAGATCTTTTTTTCACGCCGTTCCCGGACGTTTCTACCAGCTTACCTTTTCTTAATTTCTACTAAATTGCAAGGGCGCCGAGTAAATGCCGCGATTCACCAATGGCGAACCACTGGGCTCCTTCTTTGGTTCGCGTTCTCAGGATTCAAGAAAGTTTTCGCGCTTTCTCGGGGCTGGCAGCTTTCACGCTTTGACCAGCGCCGCTTTTCTGTTTCAACGGGTCACAAATTGGATGCTCATTGGATGCTCTAAATGGTACACTCGTTGCGATTTCTTCAGCGAGATGGCCGCTTTGTTTTATGACTTTGCGGACGTGGAAAATGTGTTTTGTGCGTGCTGTGGTTCTAAAGATTTAGTGTCGCTGTATTTTTCACTTCTTTGAGATCAGTGTTTATCTCTCGGCCACTAGAAAATGAGAAATTGGACGACACGTTTGTAACTATTAAACATAAAACTTCAATAAACATCTCTACTTGAAAAATTTAACTACGCTCCTGGCAGTTCTATTGACGAGATCAAAAAATTTCTCTTGAATTCAATCGTACGAGGAAATAATGTTCGATAATTCAACAAAATGTGCAGTTTTTGGAAAACTAATTTTTGACGTATGGCGAGAGGGTGGTGATGGTTTATATCTCGAAATACGAATTTGTGTACAGGATCCTTTGCTTGAAAGTAGGATGTTTTCGCGGTTAAGTGGCTGCATTAAAAGTTTCCGCGAAGTTAAGTTGTTTGAACTCTTGGGGAAGTTAGTTCTCTAAGTCTTTGGTTGATGGATATTGTTCTTGAAGCAGGGATTTTAATAATGTACACAGCACGGGGGGTGGCTGTTATTATTCTCTTTGAATAGAGAATTTTTCAGAAAAACCGTTCTCTTCGCCGACTGAAAAGTCCTATTAACGGGGAAACGCATCGCGAACTTTGAACAACAGACTATTCTCCATATTCAATTTTTCGTCGGGACGAATAACTAAATGTCGTGTTCGATCAATCGAATCTATCGAAGCCTCGGTGCCAATCCGATCGTCGAAATAAATCGAACTACCAGAGAATCGTTAACAAAAATTAATGCAACAAATTGAATTGCATGCTTCGCCCGGTACAAGTGTTCGCGAACAAAGTCGACGCGCCATCAGAAGCAGGCGGCGAACTCTCGATGAAACTTCTCAAGAGAAAGGAATTCTGGAGTATCTCGGATACAGCTCGGAGAAGAGCCTCGTTTCCCCATAGAAAAGCTGAGGAAAGCCACTTACACGTTGGCAGGTATTCGGATGGGGAACATTAACAAATACCATATCCGACCTGGTTTCCTCACCCCCGTAACAACCGATAATCCTGCAGGATCTCCATACCGCTCTGTTAACCGGTCTGGCCGTATCCTGTATCTGTCCATCGTGTAGGACCTGGTAGAAATCCAGCTGGCTGTATCTCCGGAAAAGGGATGGAAAAAGAAGGCCGGGTGGTTTGGGGATGTTGGAAACTGCGAGTTCTTGAAAGGCGGCTAGACTATCCCTCGGACCGGTTTTGACTTGGATATCGGGGTAAGGACTCCGGGCTTATCCACCCTGTTCCTCCCACCCTCGCCATTTGCTTCTGCACCCGGTTCTGGCTCTTTTGCACCTCTAGGTGGACGGGGTTTCAACTGTTGGATCCACGGGACGTAGAACGAGGCCGGGAGAGTCTCTTCTAACCGACGAAAATGGAAAATTCGGGGGCTAGGAAATGAAAATGCCTCCGGCTGGCGGCTGGTAATAACGCCTCGAAGACGATGTGCCGGAAGTTTCGGAAATCGAAAGGACGCTGGAACATAGAACGGGTGCGGGGGTGGCGGATGCCGGCTCTGCCAGGGAAGAGTTGGAGGGTAGACTGTCGGTACTGCACGGTATTGATTCACCGCTCGGGATTTCGCTGATTACACGCAGCCCCTAAAAAATCGGCGGAGCCGCGATGCGCCTCGATATGGAGCCCACTAGCTGTATGTATAGCGAGCTGTATAGCCGGCTGTATAGCCGGCCGTCTCGAGTGTCGAACCCACGCCGACCTTTCTCTCTCCCTCTCTTCCTCTCTTTCTCTCTCATGCTCTTTACTGTTTCAAATTGCAGCTGCTTGGATAAAATCCGCGGTTCAATAATAACGAAATTCAAAGTGTTCACCGCTTGCACCGATAGAGCAGGGGCAATGACTCTGCGATTGCATGTAATGCAACGCGAAATGATCTCGATGCGGATTAAAATTGCTTAAATCAAAAATCTCATACCAGTTCTAATATTTTTAACCCTTAGCACTCAAAAATTGCCGTGCCATTATTCAAAATATTGTTTGCATTGCTATATATGTTGGTATCTAATGAATTACTAAACATTTAAGTATTGTGTGAGGTATTATATCAATTTCATATTCGTACAGAGAAAAGAATTATTCTAGGTCGAAAGAAATGTTTAATTTTCCATTTAAAATAGGTCCGAGTGGAAAGGGTTAATATACGTGCGGTGTGATCAAAAAGTAAGGGGCCTTTTTGAATTTCGCGGGATACCTACAGTCGATTTTCGTTTTCTTTTTTTTTCTTATGCTGGCACACTCGTTCCGAACATATGTTCGCAGTTTCAGCTATATAGCATTTTTTGTTTGTTTGCGAGAAGCATAAAGGTTAGAAGTGTTTTGCGTGTTCGGCAATTTTTGATTAGTTTTGACCAGAAGAAACGTCGCACGAGCATCGCTCAGGAGCTGTTGAACGACGTCAATGATCATCCTGATTTGCTCGAAAGGGTCATAACTGGTGACGAATCATGGGTATACATGGTTATGACGTCGAAACCAAAGTCCAATCGTCCCAATGGAAGACCCCAGAAGAGCCAAGACAAATGTCAATTCTTTGGCCAGAAACAACACCGCGATCATGCCTCAGCCACCATATTCACCGAATTTGGCCCCCTGCGACTTTTTCCTGTTCCCAAAACTGAAGAGACCAAAGAAAGGACAGAGATTTACAACGATCGAGGAGATAAAGACTGCATCGCTGGAAGAGCTAAAAGCTATACCAAAAAGTGCTTATCGGAAGTGCTTCGAGGATTGGAAAAAGCGCTGGCACAAGTCTATTATATCTGAGGGGGATTACTTTGAAGGGGACAACATAAATATCGATGAATAAATCAATATTTTTTGATGAAAATAAAAAGTCACCTTACTTTTTGATTACACCTCATACGTTTGTCGTTAAGGAGCATTCACGGGAATTACTCAAAATCTATTAGGTAATATAAAATAGTCACCTTTATAACTTGCGTGCTTTGGTTCTGTACTGCTTCTATATTTTTATAACGCCTGAATCTTTTGGCGGGGAGATATTCTACAGTGTTAAACTTGTTTTTGCGCGTTGAATGAATTTGTAAGGGTGTTGATAAAAGAAAGAAAAGGGGGATCGAAATTATTCGGATCGTAGCCAACTCGCGTAAGATGCCAATTCAGCTCCGCAAAGAGTTCGGGATCGGGATTTATGAGGCGAAAAAAGGCGGTAAGGTGAAAGTCGGTGTCATAGGCGAGCGGGGCGCCACTGGATCTTGTAATTAACATTTTGATTCGCTTCGGTTAGCTCATTCCGGCGTCCACGCGACCCTCGGCTCCTTTCTTCTCGTCAGAAGTTTGCGGTGAAACCGGAGAACGGCGAAAGAAACCGAGCGATATTGTCCACGGAAGAGGTCGATTAGATAATTACTCGGCGTCGAGGCGGCTTCCGGTGGATCCTTCTATCTCCGGGAGAGAGAGTTCTATCGTCGGGACATCGCGACGCCATTGTACCAGTGAACTTTTTCTTCTTCTTTTTTTCGGAGAGAGAGAGAGAGAGAGAGAGAGGGAGAGGGTGGGCTTAATTAAAATCCAGAAGAAAAGAGGGGTCTGTTTATTTTTCATCGTTCGTAAATCGAAGCCGATTCGACCACCGGCCATCTTTCACAGGCTCTCTGTTAAAGGGTCGAGAGCACACTTCCGGCGAGAAACTTAATCACACGGGACAACGCTGTTCCCGTCGAGCGAAACGACCCGTCCGTTTCGCCGCGATGAAAATTGAGTTGTTCGAGACTACGGGATGTTTCCCTCGCAAGGGGTCGAGACCTCTTATGAAGGAGACTCTTTTCGAATGGTTCTTCAAGGCTGTAACGTGGCTGTTGGATGACGGGGTGGAAATGCATTATTTTCAGGGTTGGAAGAGCAATCCAGTGGTCAAGTGGCTTGTTGTCTTAAATTTTTACGTTCTCCTTAACCCCTTGCCGGTACCATTTTCTTGATGGCTCCAGCGATCAGTCTTCATCCTCAAAAATGTCGCGAGAGAAAAGGAAATTTATACTTTTTACCTGAACGATTGAAATATTCGTTACGAAAGAATAACATTTTTCATTATTCTTCAGATAGAAAACCCATAAAATCGAACGTACACCCTATTAAACGGGGCGCGCGCAGTCGCGAAAATCTCCTAGAAAAACCCTCTCGACACAATTATAACCATAAAAGAGGCGGGTACACACAGGATGAGCCACCCCGGTTGAAGTAGAGTTCTTCCAACTTAATTCAAATTATCCGAGGCGAAACGAGAGAGAAAGAGAGGTCGGCGAGGGTTCGACACTCGAGACAGCCGTCTATATACAGCTCACCATAAAGCTGGTGGACTCCATATCGAGGCTCGTCGCGGCCTCCGTCGATTTTTCCTGGGCTGCGTGCTATCAGCGAAACATTAAACCCTTGCCGTATCATTTTCTTCGAAGTTACAACGATTAAAACGTCTTTATCCCGAAAAATGTCGTAGAAGAGAAAGGACAATTTATATTTTTTCTATGGATACAATTATTTTAATGAATAAGCATGGACTACAAACAAATCAAATTTTATTTCATTTAAAAAGAAAGGCGTGACATTCATATTTATTAGGCTTTGTTTAAAATCTTTATGTCGAGCGTGACTCGTTAAAATACGGCAAGGGGTTAACACCCCTTCCACCCTCTATTTCTACATAAAAAAATGATTTTCTGATATACTTTAAATGTATGTTTGCGACGTAGGTTTCATTTTGTCGAAGTGTACGAAATTTTTAGCCAGGCTCGACTAACTAAATTATTATTTATTACCCCTTCTGTAAGGGAAGAACTGTATTACGTTCCCTTCGGCTCTTGCGATTGGTTTATTGAAGGTCGCGTTAATATTGCCAGACTATTAATATTTCACGAACGCTGTGGCATCGTTGAAATAAACGCGAACTAGGTACGTTGCATTAATTACACGCGCGCATAACATTTAGCGGCTAAAACGTTACGCGTCGACGATGTTAATACGCGTTTCCCTCAGATCCCTATCGATCTCGTTTTAACCCAATTTTGAATCGGATCTCTCTCTCTCTCTCTCTTTCTCTCTCTCTTTCTCTCGCTCAGTGAAGAAAGAATTGTATTTTCTGCACTTCAAAGAGATCCCACAGTACGCGAAAAAATTGTTTTCCTTGCATTTGCATATTAACTTTGGAAGAATTTTCCCGTGTCTCCTAAAGGAGAGTTTGTTCAACGCTCATCCCCTGGAAAGGTATTTCATTAAAACTTGTACATAGTTTGCTGCAAACACACAATGCAAGTGTACTATTGAAATTATAAAGGTGAATATCCTTTCGAGAGGAATAAACAAAATTAAAAGGGGAAACTGTGTAATAATTAAAAAAATTCCGCATAGTTCGGTGCAAATAGACAATTGAGAATTAAAGAGAAAAATATCATTTCGACGGTAATAAATAGAATTAGAAGGGAAACTGTTCAAAGAATAAATTAATATATTTTATTCTCTTCGCGGAACAGAGAAATTTCATTGTATTTTCGAGGAGTTCTTTGTTGCCAAGTTTTTGTGTGCCGTCTATAATTTCTCTTTTAATTTTGCAAAGTTCAGCTAGCCCTTTTTATTCGCCTACGATTCATGATTCATAAAAATGTCGTAACTTTGAAACTCGGTTCTTGGTGCTCGGTTTTAGGGACGCCACTTCTGGCTGGCTTAAAAACTCACGGAAAGGAATTTCCCGGGGTATAAAAAAAGAAACTAATATTTCTGAAACCGTGCAAGAGTCCTGAAATCGTTCTAAATCGATAAATGGGAGATAGACTTACCTCGTTGCAGACATTCGTCCAATAAAAGCCATTATAAGAGGCAAAAATTTCTCGAAAACGCATAATTAATCAGGAAATTGCGTAGAAGTGGTGGCGACGTTTTTGCTTTACGTCGGACAGGAAATCGAAACGATCGAGTTTCCTCTGCACGGCGTGGACCACTTCGTGAGCGACGGTGGAAAAGGGGATCAAAATTCAATTGGAAAATTCGACAATGAGGGCCAAACACTTGAGGACCCACCGTAACGAATTTCAATTCGTTAAAAAAACTGGTTTCCACTGTTGTTTGATTATTCGCTGGGTCGGAAGGATTCGTTTCTCGGATAGGGTTTTCGCAAGTGCGGTAGAATCTCGATTATACGAATCAGTGAGCCGGTACGATAATTGAACGACGATCTCATCTGCGAGATTCATTCACAAGTTTAATCACTAGGATGGGTTCCAATCTTTTTTGACATAATATCGGATGATTGCAAAAGTTCGTCTCCGATTTTCAAAGACTTCAAGATCTCGAATTGAAATTCACTAAATTTTTACTGGAAACGGATCCATCAGCTTGCGAAACGGTGGTAACCTATATTAATCAATTTTATTAAAATGTAATTGCTCATTTTTCATTTTCAAACAGCGCAAGAACTTGAACAACAACGTTTCAATTGTTCCAAAAATTGCTGCAATCTATCGTTGGAATTTTTAACTGGACAACGACGTCTGCGTAAATTGGAGCTGATAATTCGTGAGCATTGAATTTCTGCGGATTGCGTCCATTCTGTCAGGTGTACAATGACTAATTTTCTCTGTTTTCCTATTAATTCGATACTCCTGAATATTGCTCGGTAAATGCAGACTAAATACAGACATGCCCCGGGAGGGTGTTCACGCGGAATAGTGTAACGCATAGCCTGCGGATTGTGAATACGAATTTCCATCGTTCCGGTGAAATCGAAATCGAAGAAACGTTTACCCGAACAATCGAGAAATTGATTATCCCGTGCGCGGCGTACTCGATGCTCGAAGTCCCGACTGTTTTCGAAGCGAGCTCCTCGTGTGTGCACCAAAAATCATCTAAACAAACATGTGCAGACGCGGGGGTGGTGCACGCACGCGCGTCGGCACCGGCTCACAATCAATAAGCACACCTGTCACTGACAAACTTGTCAGAAGTTGTCAAGGGCTGAACTTGGTTTTAGACTGACGAACTGCTGACAGCTGCGGACCTTTCGAACACGTGTTGCGAACGCAACACGCGTGGAAAGGGAGCTAATTAATCGATATATGGAAAATTTGATGCAGCAAAACTTATTCATATCGTTTCGTCATTTATTTATAACATTATAACAAAAATGGGCAAGCATAATTTAACCCTTAGCACTCGAGTGGCGTCTCTGAGGCGTCAATTTGATGCAGCAAAACTTATTCATATCGTTTCGTCATTTATTTATAACATTATAACAAAAATGGGCAAGCATAATTTAACCCTTAGCACTCGAGTGGCGTCTCTGAGGCGTCACTAAAAATTGCTGTACCATTATTTCAAATGTTGTTTACATTATTAGATACGACGGTATCTGACCAATGAATAAACGGTTAAGTATCGTATGAGGTATCGCATCAATTTCATGTCTACGAAATTTAAAAGATCATACAGACCGGAAATATTCTAGGTCAGAAGAAACGTTTGATTTTCAAGTTAAAATAGCTCCGGGTGCAAAGGGTTGAAACAGTGAAAATATTAAAAGACTAAGAGCATCGATATATTATTCTCACCGCATTAAAATGATTAATGTAGAATATAAATGTATATTTAGCTCCGGTGCCTTGCAATCGATGCACAAACTTTTTATCTTGCATAAACATCCGGAGTATAGTTATTTTACATGATTCTTTGTTGTTATTCGAGGGAGAAGTTGAAAATTATTTGATAAGCAGCTGGTTAATCGATTCACATTGAACTTTCTAAACTGAAAATTATTCAGATGATTTCTGTCGACATTAATATTTATTTTACTCACGAAATTGAATTTACACGGTTCTGGCTCTTGGTTGTTAGTGAAGGGAGAGGTGGTGGAGTAGTTGTTTTTATTCCTTACCTGAAACAGACAGAAATCATGGTTTATCAATTAATTATAAAATTTGTTGATTGTCACGCGAGATAGAATAGATTTAAAATAACTATTTTACGTAACTATTTGCGTAAAGGGCACACGTTCCCGTCGCTCGAGGTAGATTTCTCTCAGAAACGGTACACTGTGGAAAGTTACATAATGTTTCATTAGGGCGGTGAACCGCTAAGTTACATTACAAATTTACTTTCGAAAATTACCATGACCCAGTGCGATTAATTAAACGCAACAACGAAGCCGGTCTATTATTTCGCCAGGTTGTCTGATATGCGCGCGCTGTTTCAAAGGCGGCCTCGTCTTCTCTGTGCCACCGCGAAATCCCCATTCATCCCTTCCGGGGTAAAGAATTGTTTCAAGGAGAAGGAAATTGGACAGTGGAAGAATAAGATAGCGGACGGGACAGAGAATCGTTCGGGAATTACCGAGCTTACGTTCGAATAAAGCACGAACAGCTTGCGCGGAGCTCGACGAAGTACGGGAAAACAATTTTTTATTCGAATCATTTCTTGTTATACTATTTTACGTAATTGGTAGTATCTACCAGTACTACCAGTTTCATATATTTAGTTACAGTGGTGGCTGCACATAACAGACGAGGAATAGCGAAGCTACAACCATGGTAGATGGTACAATAGACTACAGAGTCTTTCATACACACGCCGAATGAACGGTGATCAAATATTTTTGATAATGTACGTTGCCAGTGTATGTCGGAGTTTGACGAGCAGCTTAAAGCAGATTGGAAAAAGATGATGTATGTTTTACAAGCATCGCAAATACAATGTTTGTATTCCGTTTCCGGGAAAATATGTGTTCGAATTGTTCATCGAGAGTACGATCGATGAAATGATTGAATTTTGTATGAAGTGTAGCGCACTCTGCATAACAACATATCTAAAAACAATTAGAACCGATTGGCCGCAGTTTCTCGATAAAATCAGTTGAAACCCGAAATAAAAATTAGATTTTCGAGGAAAATGTGTTTGTCGATGAATCCAGGACAATTTACCGCAAAAACGTAGAAAATATACTGTTCCAGTGGACCACATTCTATCTCCGGGTACTTTTTTTTCCCTCGGCATTAAAAACGAGGACTCGGCTTGTATATATTCGATTCACAATTTTCGCGCAAAACCGATAGAGAAATAACGATGGTCGTTAGTCCGCCATAAAATTCAATGAAGCGAATGCGAGGAAGCCTTCGTCGAGGGTACCGGAAGATTACTTTCCTCTCGAAGACGCGGAAATGAAGAGTCGCGCGTACTTTACTAGGTTTTAATGCTTCGTTAAGCGGGCACCGATACGAACAAGTCGGAAACGTTCAAGCGTGACTAAAAACACGCGAATCGTGCAGCGACTCGCTAACAATTCGAAAGAATTCCCGCGGTTCGAACACCACTTTCGAAGACTTTCGGTGAATCGCGGCAACATTCGGACACTTTTAAAAGGACGAAAAAAGTATCTATTCGATTGCTAAACGAAAAATTTCATATCCATCAAATTTAAATAATCATAGGGAATGGAATAAGATGTTTAATATTCGAATTAAATATATTTTTATTCGCAATACGGAGTAAACTTACTCTTAACCTCTTAACTGCGGAATTTAATTTTAAATATCCCCCACAGAGTGCGGAAGTAAAATTAACCAACGACGAGTATACGCGTCGAACGCAGGGCAATGTGTCCTATTATAAATTTTACGAAAAACGAGGAAGGATTACATTTCTATTTGATAAAAAATTAACCTTCAAAAGGTTATTGTTATTGCACCGCAATAGAGATTTTGATTGACGTGTACGAGGTGCGATCAAAAAGTAAGGTGACTTTTCGAATTTCGCGGGATACCTACAGTCGATTTTCGTTTTCTTTTTTTTTCTTATGCTGGTACACTCGTCCCGAACATATGTTTACAGTTTCAGTTATATAGCATTTTTTGTTTGTTTGCGAGAAGCATAAAGATGTCCTGGATGCCCCAGCACGTCAACAACTGTTGAAAACGTTGAAGAAGCGAAGAAAATAGTGTTGGGGAATCGTCGAATTACCATTAGAGAAGTTGCCGATGATGTCGGCATCTCGTTTGGTTCGTGCCAAGCAATTTTAACGGAATTTTGGAAACGCAATTCATGGATTTTGCATCGCGATAACGCACCTGCTCGCGCATCGTTGCTTGCGAGTCATTTTTGGCCAGAAACAACACCGCGATCATGCCTCAGCCACTATATTCACCGGATTTGGCCCCCTGCGACTTTTTCCTGTTCCCAAAACTGAAAAGACACACGAAAGGACGGAGATTTGCAACGTTCGAGGAGATAAAGACTGCATCGCTGGAAGAGCCCAAAGATATACCAAAAAGTGCTTATCGGAAGAGCTTCGAGGATTGGAAAAAGCGCTGGCACAAGTGTATTATATCTGAGGGGGATTACTTTGAAGGGGACAACATAAACATTGATGAATAAATAAATATTTTTTGATAAAAATAAAAAGTCACCTTACTTTTTGATCGCACCTCGTATACACGTCGAACGCAGTTAATTGGTTAATTCTCAAAAATGTTCAAATCGTTTCGATATGAAGAAAGTTGTAGTTCTTTTTCGAGATTGTTCGAATATCGATGACAGTCACTGTATTTCGCTGGAAAATTCGAGTATCACCGGAGGACCCATCAAAAATAATTGCCGGGGGCACCGGGCGGAGGGTTCGCAAGAATCGGGTCCTCGAAGACGCCTGGAGGCGTCGTCGGCGCGGAGGGTGCCGTTTGGGGGGCGCATTTCGTTCCGGCGACGCGGAACCGTAATATAAATCTAGCAAGCTCCGGTGAATTCAAATGTACACGGACTTCCTGTGACATCTTCGCGCGTAAATATCCCAGGGTGCAGCGTGAGGTGTCCCGATCGCATTTTACGGGCCGAATAAAAATGCAGGGGTCCCGAGCGGCCCCCGTCCAGACAGTCAGTTATCTCCCGCGCATTTTATATACGCTTGGCAAGATTCGAACGGCGTTACATATGATTTGTCGCCAGTACCGACCCGTTATCCGCGACGTCGGGAAAAATCGCTCGGATTTGACGACGAATCGAAAGGTTCCGAGTCGCGCGGCCGACTCGGGTTTCGTCATTCGTTATCCCCTTTCATTTCCGTCGCTAACCCCCTCCCTTCCCGCTTCAGAAATTCGATTACACCACCCTCTGTCTGGAGCCTGATGCTTTGCGATACCGCCTTAACCCTTTCGACGCTGCACTCGCCACAACACAAATCAAGCTCCGAGGCAACGCTGCCTTTTCCTCTGACGAGCAGGTCCTTTATTTTGTGATCTAGCTGACCCTCCATTTCGTAATCTTGTTAAAACGTCGCTTTCAATGAAATTGAAATATGCCTATAAATCTCCAAATTCTGAACAACTCTTTACCATACCGATAATAATTTTGTGTGCAGTTATACTTTTTATGTTAAACTTAACCCAGACCGAACTCGAACTTGAAAAATATTTTTCGCGAACGCAGATCTACATATTTCGATTTCATGAAAATCTGAGAGGAACTAGTCTATCGTTTCGACAAGTTTACCAGAATCACTGTATGTTCTGTAAACATTGATACGCGCGCTCAGTAAATTCCCAATATAATCGGTCAACGTTTTATTACGCGGCGCACTTGTCGGTGGCATTAAAGATGATCTATGGATGCTTGAAGTTGGCGTGCGCAACACGCGTCATCGTCTGCGCCGCGACGGAGTTCGTAATTCTGTTTGCACGGCAAATCTTCCTCGCGCAACTTCGAATTCGATTCGCGAGGCGGGTGAAACAGGCCTCTCAAGGGGTTACAGCGGTAACTGGAAGTTCTTCGTGAATTTCGCGCCGCCTGTATCTCGAGGCGGCCGCGCGTCGCTTTAATATATCTTTGAAGAATCGAACTGGAAATCGCGTTCCCGCCGCGACGACTCAAGGAAATTACTTTCCCACAATACAATGCTTCCGTCCGGTTAGACTGTTCGTCACCCTATCAACGTAAATTGACAATTAAAAATGATTTCTTCGTTCCTTCGCTCCGCGCAGACGATTAAAAAAGGATTCCTTCACATCCTGACGCCGAATCGACATTAAAAAGTGCATTCTTTGACCTTCCGATTTGAAACTAGCATTGCAAAATGATTCCTTGATTTATCCGCTCTAAATTGATATCAACGAAAAAAATTGTTCCTTTGTATCTGAAGCGACATTTAAAACTGCAATCTTTGACTTCCCGATTTGAAACTAACATTACAAAATGATTCCTTGATTTATCCGCTCTAAATTGATATTAAAGAAAAAATTGTTTCTTTGTCTCCTCGATTTTGATCTGACATCTAAATAATGATTTTTTGATTCTTTTTACTCTTGATGGACGTTTAACAAATGACTCTCCTTGATGTTTCGGCTATATATAAATTGACATGTAAGAAATGATCGTATGAAATGTGAAATACGCACGTCACGAAAGTATGACACGATTTGGATACACGCTGCGAGAATAAAATATAGAATGAAACGTCGTAAGATCGTAATTAGCAATTAGAGTCGCAGCGCGGCAAGAAAATACAGATTATCTTGTCGGTGCGCGGTGCGACAGGAACGAGAGCTCGAGATAGTTTGATTAGAGAATGACGCCTAATTGTCTGTCAGTGAAACACGCCGTGAGTTCGAGTATTATAATTGCGAAGCAACGAATCCATCCCAGGACGAGTCGCGAGAACTGGATGGGGAAAGTTCTCCCGCTTGCCCCGAGGAGTTTGTTTAATTTACTTGAAAATTGCTGCTATTTAGCACCGCGGAATTAAGAAACGGAGACACCCTTCGTTGGCCTAAGTGCTTCCGGGGACTTCTCCCTTAGATCGTCTGTGAGAGTCTGCGAGAGAGAAACCCGTAACTCCGAAACTTCCGTCGCGCACTTCTCTCTCTCTCTCTCTCTCTCTCTCTTTTCCTGTCTCTTTTCCCCTCTGATGATTAATAACCGAAATTTTTGTATTGTCTACGAGCAATACGGGACGCGCAAACTTTCCCCTTACCGGAACGATTAAATATTCATCGAAGCATCTGGTTAAAGCCCGCTAACTTTTCACACTTTTTCAATTTAGAACTATTTCCTTTTTATTATGGCTCCGGGGAGGCGGCAGCGCCGCGAACGTTGATAAATAAAATAAAGCACACCTTGGACAGGCCGGGAATATGAACGTAAATTATGGAGCGGAACGTCCGGCAAGTTTTATTTATTATCCAGGCATCGATGTCGAGAACATTGTATTATAAATATAATATAATTTGATCGCGCGGCTTCGCGAGCATTGTTCAACGACAGTCGGCTTCGAATATTCATGTCGGCCGTATATCTCTTCTTGTTCGCGAGACCAAAGACCTAACCGCGTCTCCGATACCATTAAATCCGTGCGGCGTTAGGTTCTTGCACGATGCTCAGGTATTTGAAGAGCATTCGGCCCCCGATATCTCTATCGGGTGAGATTCCTCGCACTCCCGAAACTGAATAAATCCCGCAGCCGGTATCGCGATACCGGTAAACCTTGTTAAGCCGTTTAATTACAACGACTAAAATCCACTCGGCACGAAGACTCTCCCTCCTGTCCGAAAACCTACCTACCTAGCGGCGGCGAGTTCATTGAATTACCAACTTGGGAGTTTGCCGTGTGTGCTACAGGCTCGCCATAAATTCTCACCCAGTCCACGCCGTTTTATTTCGCGCATTTAAATGCTCGAGCAGAAATGATCTCACGACTTTACGGCGGCGTATTCCGCTGCATCGTAAGCCGTAAACTTCAAGAATTTAGAACCCCGTTTAATTTCATTCGACGATGATCAACTCCGCGGCCATTGTATTTAACTAATTGATACTTTCGTCCACTTTTACGCCGAATAAAGTAGTCTCGGCGTTCAAGTTTAACGAGCGCTGTTAATCGTTTCACGATCGTGTAAAAACCACAAATATCCTCGTCGGTTTTAATAAACCTTCGCGTTTGTCGCTAATCGCTCGAAGACAGCGAATGAAATCGATGAAAAGAATTTTTGAGAAATATTTCTAGATTTCCAAGTCAATGAACAAACTTTTGCTTTTCGTTTTCTTTCCGAGGAATAACTGTTATAATGGCGTTAACAAATTTCAAATTAGTCCATGCAAATATATGCCTTTTATGATATTAATACGAAGGTCCAACAACGCGCGTTTCCCGGTTGATTAAATTTAATGTAGGTCAGTTATTGTTAACGTTAGTATCTACAGTCAAGTTAAACAACTCGTGATTTAGCTTGCATACGCTATTCCGAAATATTTGCTTTATTATTCAGCCGAGAATTGGCGCGATTTATTTTTAAATTTATCGAAAGTTTCACCTTTTGGTTTTCCTAGTTCGGCCAGCAGTGGATTAATAAATTAATAGCGGATTAATATGCTACCAAATAAATATTATGCGATGCTTAAACAATTACGAGGTTCTCGCTGTGGACGCCAGTTTTAATTGGAATGGTTGTTCGAACAACTGTAGAAGTGTACGAGTACAGCGTGTCGTCAAGTTAAAGGGCAAGAAAGCGACCATCGATTAATCGACTACAGCTGCGAGATAAGAACTCATTTGTCAAAGGAAATGTTACGTTAGTAAACTAGGAGCCACTCTCAGGATTGGCAATTAGGTAACGGCCCGTAGTAATTGATCAGGACTGAAATTCCAAGCTGAGGATGGCCTGCTGCAGCAGCGGCGCTTCGATAGATCGGCCATCGCTCGGTTGGAGTATTGACTGGGTTGCATCTGCGATTAAACTGACGAAGGACACTTTAACGAGGTAAATATATCGGGTTAGTCCATATTCGTGCTCAATTTGCCCGTGCTTTCGTTTCGGCAAGGACAATTTGATAGCTTAGAGCCACCAATTAATAGACAAATAATGCAACGAACACCGAAACGAATTTAACGATGGAGGAATTATTCTCGCGTGTAAACGATGCCCGCTACACAGCCAAACGAATAAAATGCAATACAAATTTAATAAAACTTTAAATATACAATTATTCGCGAACTTGTTCTCGGAACGCAAATTCTATACAAAATTCCACACTCCGAAACGCATACGAAGAGCGACAGAAATAAACAAACACGTGCTGCAACTTCTACAATGTTTATTTAGAGAAAACGTGAACAAATTGTTGTTCCGCTTGGTACTATAATAACATCAAAACAAAATAAATTCCAGTCGAGCTTTCATCGAACTAGAATTTATTATAAAATGTTTGCTTTCACAAACATCGCGTAGCGCGGTAGACTCTCGTACAACGCGATAAAAAGTTGTTTAAAAAAGACTGGAGTGTACCTTTCGTGGTGGTAGATATACAGTCTTTTCAAAGGATTCTTTATACGTTTATTTTGATCGCGTTGTAATATTAAAAAATCTGAGATTTCGTCGCGCGCAAAGTTCCACATTAATGGAACACCGTTGCGATATTGATTAACGAGTCACGTGACATCGATCCCCGACCCTTTTTTTACAGTGTTGCTAATTAATCGGTTATTAATATCTGAACTATTCACCTTAATTCGTCCGGTGACCTAGACTCGCGCCTCCCAACACTACGCAGCCGACGAAATTGGAAATCACTTTTCGGAGAGTAATTAATGAAACGTTTCCCCTCGAAATGACAGTGCCGGTTCGAGAATTGAATTTCGCCGTTACCGTTGCATCGTTACCGCCGCCGATGTCAGCAATCTGAAAACGGCGGTATCATCAAGCCTATCAGTCACCACAGCTTTATTAGTCGAGAAATTCGAATCTGTGGGTAACCGACGTTCGGATGAACGGTGCCATTCGACGAGTCCGAGGGAACATTCGTGACGCGGACGTGTGTTCTCTCTAACTGGAACACTATTAACATTTTGACGTTAAACGTCAAAGCAATACGAAACCTGAAACTGTCATCTAAAAAGTACGGCGCATACGAGGCAATCGTTGCAGGCGGCAACGAAATACGAATTCGAACATGATTTTAAATCCACCGTGCCGTATGAAATTTCAATATTCTTCTGTGGCAGTTTGAAAAATTCATTGGATTCTTTTAATAGCAATTTTTATGAAACAGTACTTAATCCTCGTCCATCTCTCGTGCCAATTTCACACAGTTTTCCCGAAATAAGTTATGCTGGAAATCTTGAAATCTGAGATGTAAATGTCAACCCATCAATTTCAATTTAAAAACACATCGAAAAATAATTGTCTACCTTGTTACTTTATCGATCATTTTGCCACTGTGTCTATTCGACACCGAGGACATAACAAATATTTTACTTAAATGTAGAAGGGTGTTTAGATTTCACTCATTTTTTTTTAAATAAAATGAGAGGTTCAGATGTACAGTATTTTATCGATAAATGTCGAGAAGCTCGAGAGGACTCTCGGTATGACATCATACGGCTCTGGTATATCGATGAGACACCACTAACCCAATGACAAAACTTCTTTATTTTTCATAATTTTTTTATGGAACTTTCACCAACATATTCGTGGCATTTTTCTCATGGAAATGATACCAAATATGATACAATTCCATGATATTTCTTGCGTAATGAACAATCAAAATTTCGAACGTGAGGAAGAACAAACTGTCCTTCTTTGCGTCGAAAACTTTCATCGTTCAATACACAAGTAAATATAATTGGAATAATATCAAATTTCGTATAATTTTCATTAAAAACAATTACACGAGTACGTTGGTCGAAGTCCCGTAAAAAAATAATTAAAAATAAAGAAGTTTCGTTGGTGGATTAGTCGTGTGCACGCTTCTCGGCGACCGAAGCCTCTCGAGCTACGCTGTCCTTTTCTACGTTCGGCAGAAGTCAAAGAATAGTATCCCTGGCGGCTAACTGTCCCTGGGCAGACCCGTGTTGAGGAGAATTATCGATAAAATACTGTAGTACAGTAAAGTCGGGTTTACTGTCCAACAGCCGTATTTTTGGTGGACAGTAATCCTGGTGTTGCGATCGTATTTTTGTTACTTCAAAGGAGAGTCCGAACATAGAGAAGGACAGAATGAAATTCAAAGGAGAAGCCGAACATAGAGAAGGACAGAACGAGTGTCTCTTTCTTTCCCATACGCTGTCCTTCCTTGCGACCGAAACTTGAATCGTCGATTTAGCCACTGAATACAATTGGAATTGTATCGTGTTTGGTCTTAAATTAATCAGAAAAATGCCAGAAATACGATAGTGAAATTTCATTAAAAAAAATAATGAAAATTAAGAAAGTTGAACGTTTCGATTAATTCGAGTCGATGCGTGGCGTTTACACCGATATACCCGAGCCGAGATCAATCATCGCCGCCAGTGGAATGAGTAGGCACTGGACTTGGAACCCGGTGTTGACTCTGGACAGTAAACCCGACTTTACTGTATCCCATTTTTACGAGAACACATCTACCGCGCAGAAAGAGAATTTTAGAAATGATTCACGCGACTAGTGAACATTTGTGCAACCCCTCTGGTTCATCATAGGGTAGCGAAGCGTCTTTTGCGGCAAGAGGGGTGTCCTCGTAATTCCGTAACGTCCGGATCGGTCTCGCGCTCGCGACGGACCGTTCAAGAACTATAGTATCCGCCATTCAATCAGACATCACAGCTGATTAGCATTGAAATTCCAAGCCGACGACAGGCTGTACTCGATAACGGTATGCACGCGGCCGCGTGTCATAGTCGATACGCGCTGGAGGGTTGCGGAGGGTTGAAACTCCAAGAGAGAGAGAGGACGAGACGTGAACAGATAGAAACGGAGAATTGTCGGATCGTCGGTGCGCCCGAGGATTCCATTGCCTGATTGATATGTGTCAGGCTTGCCGCATGCACCATTGCCTCGCGGCCAACGCCCCTCGGATTGTGCTCGACACGTTATAGTTCCATCGCATCGGCGGATCGCGGATCGTATTAAACTCCGTCCCAATCAGATTCGCATGACGCGCGGCACACGCGGGAAAATGAAACGACGCGCCGCGCGCCTCGTCGCTCTCGGAAAAACCGATCGAACCCTAGTGCTCCAGAGCTCTTTCCCCGCTTTCGACGCTTATACCCAAGTAATCCCGCCCCCTTTTTTTCATTTCCTCGCGTCTCCACTAATAAATAGACCGTCGGTGATTATGCGATTTCATCGTTCCCCAGCGGAACTCGCCAGCGAACATCAAGCGCCAACCAGAAAAATCTATTCATTTCGATTGAGATTAGATTAGAAAAATATCTTTTTGTGCATTTTTCTGATGATTTTCAAACTTTATTAATTATTTGGTCGTTCGGAAAGTAATTTCGTTTTTCGTGTAGAGATGCCGTTGCTTCCATGTTTTTTCATTACCAGATTGCTGAAAACTTTCAAAAAATGCTGGAATGTAAAATTCGATAGAATTTGGTACGATCTTTATTAATTTCAGAAGTACGGAGACTACCACCATTGAAAATAATCATATCGCGTAATATTCGTTCGTAGAAATAATATAATTGGTATCGCTTTATTTATGTAGAATCGTTGCTATTATCTGCATACGTTGCTTTACGATAAGCAATGACAATTATGCAAGGATTATGCGCTTCGAGGAGGACCGACAAATTTAAAGAGCGTCTCGTCGGTAATTTGATTAGCGTCGTTGATCCCTGGGAAATCAATTTCGTTTCGATGGATGTCGATTCCATGCGTTTCGTGTTTCCGCGTTAAACGAAAGCGTGTCACGGTAATGAAAATGGACGATCGTTGGTCGTTTCGGTTTGCGAGTTTTAATTAATGCTAATAAAAGAGATCGGCAGTCTGATAAGCGACCGAGAAGTAGCTTGGAAGAATAAATGAGACGGAAGTCAGCGCGAGAATGTTTCGGTTAATAATTGTCGATGGCGGTGACTGATTTCTTTTCATCGTGAATAATTATCCTGAAAAATGCGAAGTCACTTTTCCCGCGACCGTCGGGACGCCTCAATTTTCCACGGACGCGAAAATTGGGGTTCAGGAACTCGAGGCTGAAGGGTCTTTATCTTCCCGGCAAGATTCCGTGACTTATCTCGTTGTCTCGGCATAGTTTCGATGCAAGTCGGTCGATCCAGCGACGATGATCACGAGAACAGAGCCGTAGGGGTGGAGAGAGATACACTACTCGCCAAAAGTATCAAACCACTCGACCCAATGTTACCTTCTGGAGCATATGTTTGCGATATTACGGACACGGAAAAGACTTTACGTGAAAGGAAAAAGAAAAACCGCGAATGCAACGTCAAACATTCCACCGATAAATTCCGACTTTCTTCGATCTCTAGCGAGACCACTTTCTCTATTCAATGTTTTCCATCTAATCCCTTGAACTACAATTTATTGTTACTTCATAAAACTTTCCAAACAAACGTCGTTCTTTTCGTACCGAAATGTTCAACTTTCTTAATTTTCATTATTTTGTTATGAAATTTCACTATAGTATTTCTGGCATTTTTCTGATTAATATAAGACCAAACACGATATAATTCCAATTGTATTTAGTGGTTAAACCGACGATTCAAGTTTCGGTCGCAAGGAAGGACAGCGTATGGGAAAGAAAGAGACACTCGTTCTGTCCTTCTTTATGTTCGGCTTCTCCTTTGAATTTCATTCTGTCCTTCTCTATGTTCGGAATCTCCTTTGAAGTAACAAAAATACGATCGCAACACCAGGATTACTGTCCACCAAAAATACGACTGTTGGACAGTAAACCCGACTTTACTGTAATAGTAAATCGAAAAACAGCTGAATTTTCATGGATCCGTTTCACCCTCATTGAATTCCATATCACTGAAGGTTCATCATTTTTTGAATTTCTCAGTTTGCGAGACACCGCTGTAGGCTTTTTGCCTAGACTCCAGGTGGAAGTCGGTTCTCGGATGTTGATCCGCAGGAGGCTCGCGAGCGCGGTGCTGACCGAGCAACTTCAAAATTTCAATTGGATTTAATCGCGCGGTTGAAAACGCGGCCAACGATTGACTCGACATGCCGAAATAACTGACTGAATCTGGACCCCGAGCTGGCTCCGAACTGACGATACCGCACGCTTGTCGAAATCTAATATGCGAATGTATGCCGTTAATGAAATTTCGATCGGACACCTCGCGTTTATTCGGAACTGGTGCAATTTAACCGGTGAATTGCGTTTAATGGCGCGGACATTATATTAAAATTCTGCGGCCGGGAACATCGCTGTTTTCGCTGCTATTCGCTACTAATCAACAACATCGCCCTTAGCATCCTGTAACAATGAAAATTATGTCACTTTTCAAAAATTCCACCGAACAACTTTTTTCAAGAACTTCAGCTAGATTATTATAAATATGTTACCGGAGCACTATGAACTCATCGATCGTTGTCAAAACAAATGACTAAGTCATTCTGTACCTTTCACGTTTCCTTACCGCCTAGATGACTATTTCATTTACCGAATAAGAGAAGTTAAGGACTTAGGAATTCATTTCTCCTCCACCCTGGACTTTTCCAACGATGTTTATTACATTGTGAACTCCGCTTCAAGAATGCTCGGTTTCGTAAGTCGTTTTTCCACTGAATTTCATTAAATATTTACACCAAGACTGCTATATATTACCCTGGTTCGTGCTCTGTTGGAGTATGCTTCAATTATATGGTCTCCGAAAAGCTTTAAGTACGAAATCATGCTCGAGAGAGCGCAGCATAAATTTCTCAGGTTGTATTCGTACAAGATCAATAAGTCAATGTCAATCTTTGATCACGATTACTCCACAATATTAAACATAGTTAACCCGGAAACATTGTCTACTCGCGGCAGAGTATCCGACCAGAGCTTTATTTTTAATTTAATTATTTGTCATATCTATTGTCCCTCTCTCCTGGGGCGAATCAATTTCTACGTACCTGAACGTGTTTTAAAAACTAGGGCAGGATTTCAAACAATTAAGTCCAAATCCACGTATGGATCAATGGATCCCTTAAATCGTATTACCGCGGACTCTACCTCGCTATATCATAATATTGATTTTTTCAATGGGTCGTTGCAATCATTCAAGTGAAAATTCCGTACAATTGTATGATAATTTAATACCTGTATTCCTTTAAGACTTTCATTTTTCTTTTTCTTTTGTATTGTAAACATTTGTATAAATGGATTTCGGTCCGTACATAATAATAATAATAATAATAAAAATGAATCACCGATCTCAGAATCGAGATAACACGTGTTCGCGTGATTGAAAAGTGTGTAAATCGAAACGTGGACGATAAAAGCGTGTCGGAAAGTCCAGGGGGTGATAGGAGGGACAATTATTTGGCAGTAAAACGGTCGACGAGATCGCAGACGATTTATCTCGGCCCCGGAGTCCACCGAGCCGGAATGCCCAAGACATCGAAGAGATCTTCCGCCCTTCTGAATAGACCCAGAATGGTTCGTTTGATTTTCTGTTTCCCGCGTTTAGCGACGGGGACAGCCCGCGACATTATTACCAGCGCTTCTACCGGGCGGAATCGAATCACCGGTTCGGGAGAACTAACTAAAACTTTGGTTACGTCGACGGATAGCTTCCATCGATTTATACGGCTCCCCGGGGAGAGCCAGAGATGAGTCTAGAGTCGAATAACCGCGAGCCCTCGAAAAAGCCATTACCGCATTGAGCGTGTACACCCGACGCCATAGATTCGCGTCCTGCGAGGGGAGTACAGGCTTCCCCCCACCCCCTCTCGCTCGTTTACACCGTCAGAATTATGGTAAAATGTCGGTTGAAATTCTGTTAACACTCGATACTCCACCAGTTCGTTTACCGACTCGTTAATATTCATGGGAAAATATTACTAAAGATTAACGTTAATCGGTCGATTTGCACGGATCGATCAAACTATTGCTGTTGCTCGCGCAAGCCTGTTCTTATTGTTTACAATGCTTACTTATTTACGTATTTCTTTTTAGCAAATCTTCGGTTTTGGTTTCTTGAAAAATTCGCGGTCAGAAAATTCGTCGGGAAGCGAAGGGAATTAAACGAAAGTGTCAATCTTCAAATTCAAATAAAGCAGACGGCGCTCGCGTTAAGTTATGCGAACATCCGGTTGCCAAGTGTGAATTACAGGGGTGGAGCTCGAGAGATAGCGAAATTATTCCGGACTGGTTTATAGCAATTAAAAGCCCGGCTCGAGAATAAGGTGCATCACAATGTCCGTATTTTCAGCTGCGAGAGCTCTAAGGAAAGGATGACGCTTAACTGTAATCCTGTGTTAACTATAGCCCGGCGTCATAATAATTCCCATTCAAATCTCCGTACTTGTTTATAAAATCTGAAATGTATAAATAATGAACACGGAACGGAAGCGTGCCTAATTTATTTCTATACAAAGCGTATTTTCAACAACAAATTGCAATGGAACGTGAGCTGGAGAAAGTAAACGACGATGACAGCCGAAGAATGCGCAGACACACAATAGTCGAAAAATTCGATTTA
The DNA here is from genome assembly GCA_028455805.1 of Lasioglossum figueresi. Taxonomy (NCBI): domain Eukaryota; kingdom Metazoa; phylum Arthropoda; class Insecta; order Hymenoptera; family Halictidae; genus Lasioglossum; species Lasioglossum figueresi. The sequence goes on along the minus strand of CM052201.1, from coordinate 15,728,552 downwards.
AAAGCTTAGACTGGAATGCGATTTAGCCGAATCGAAATTTGAGTTTGAATGGATCGTCGGTCCAGCGTCAAAGGGTTGAAAGGCAACAATGAATTGTTTATTCGATACGTTCCCAGCTGCGAACAGTAGATTCCGGTGTATGCGATCGAATAAAATCCGAAAATTTCGCTGAGCCGATAGTTTCGCGTCAATATTATCTGCTTATCGTTAACTTCGAGGCAGCGGGAAGCCGTGCTCGTTTGAAATATCGTTCCGACGTTTAACTGGCACTGTATTCGACTACATCACAGTCCGTTTGACATGCTGATACAGAACGCTCAGGCTCTTTATGTATCCGTGCTCGTGTTACAGTTCAGTGGCTGCTAAACACACGCTAGGCACTTTCCGAATTGGTTAGTCGAAACGCCAAAACAACGAAACGATGCTCGCCAGAGAATTTTCAAATAGTTTTCCACGAATCCTTGCGCACCAATTTCTACACAAATTTTTTATTAAATTGTTCTTTAAAAATGTACAAGACATGCGAATAAAATCTACGTTTTACCGAAAGAACATCAAGTTTCTGGCTCGATCGATTTTCGAATGAAACGTCTCGAGATATTCCAACTACGAGGAACACATTTTTGATCGTGTCAGTTCCGTAGAAACACCGTGCACGTCGGCTTTATTTTATTTTCAAAGCGGCGTTGATAGAACTCGAAGTTCGAATGCGAACAGCTGCGAAACGCCTTGAAGAATTACAAGATGGAGGCGTAAAAAGGGGAACGTGCAACAGAATGGAGAATAAGAATCCACTCTCTTTGTACGCCGGCAGCCATATTAGAATAGTGTTTTTGTCACGACGCACGGAGATTGAAATTTTCATTTCCCATTATAGAGCGGAAAATGTACGGAGACGAAAGTCAACATTAGAAAACTGGAAACATTCCCGTGATCGACGGTGTAGAGCGTTTCGAAAATTGTCCAGCGAAGAGCGATTCGATAATCTTCGTTTAATCAAATACCAGTATATTATCCTCGTTTTAATATCCATTAGTTTCATTTCCAGGCCCGAACATTTTTATTCGTCCGCGTTTCGGTGTTATTATATTTAATTTCATATTTAATTTTAAATGATTCGCTCGGCATCAATTAAAATGATGTACACGAGCGCCGCATGAAAATTGCATGAGAGACAGAGAGAGAGCAAATTTAATCGAACTTGTTATACGTATTTGATGATGATAGAGGTTGCAGGTAATTAATTTTCTAAGAAACGAGGAAGATTTAGAAAAATTCACGCGATGGAACGTGTTAAGAAGCTGCTTTCGAGAACGCAGATTTTACTGCACAAGAGATAATGACCCACTAGAGGCATCACTTTCATCGTTCCCTTCGAGCGTACTTGAAAACGCTGACCCTTGACATCAATACAGAGATCTCAGAATCAATTTCACTCGAATCTGATATTGCGATCGCGTCCCTGGGAATTATTTCTCTACTCGAAAATCGTTTACAAATATACAATTGTGGGGATTAATTGAAATTCGAGATAGGGAAATAAAACAGTTTAATAAGATTAATAAATACACGTGGTAAATGTGTGAGCACAGCTCCAACTCGTTACAACTAGTACCGCTCGGCTCGACGCGGAAAACAACTCTAGTCTTCTCGCCCATCGGCACTTTCCGATGAGCCCTTCCGTCTCCTTCAGCTTTCCCAGGGATCTTCGGGTTTTCCCCGGGACCTTCGGATTTTCCCTGGGACCTTCGGACTTCCCCGACGGTCCAAACTCTTTATGGCCCACGCAGGCCTCACGCTCGGTCCCTAAAAATACGTGCCCTGGAAGTGGTCATAAATTCCAAAGCATAGGTCCAGGCTCGGGGACGGTCGCTATGAATTTACGATACTACACTCGGCCATCCTGCTAAACATCTGCCTCAAATGTTTTCACCGTTGTTGTCGCCATCACTGTCTGTTTCACTGTCGAACGGATAGTCACCTTCGTTGCTGATCCACGGTTGCATGTAACATGCCGCCGTGGACGTGATCTTGGGTCCTTCATGTTCGCCATCCTTCTGCACTATGTAACGATTGTTTCGCAACCTTCTCGCTACGCAGTAGGGCCCAAAGAACTTCGCATGAAGCTTTGAACCTGGTCCAATCTGCGTTCGTTTGATGGCAACTAAATCTCCTTCTTTATACGGTTTCGCTTCCTTTCGTCTTTTATTAAATGTTTTCCGATTTTCTGCTTGGACTTTAGCTATTGCTTCCTTCACTTTCATTCGTGCCTCGTCTCTTTCTTCTTGGAACATGTTAATCCATTCTGCTTCTATCAATCGAGCAATTATTCCTTCATCGTCTTCTTCTATTAAGAAAACCACGGGTAGTGGGTTTCGACTCAGGGCGTCTACATGCGACATTCTCTTTCCGGGTCTGTGTTCTATCTTATACTGAAATTCTTCCAAAAGAAGCGCCCATCTAGCCACACGCACACACAAATCTCTTTTACTCATCGTTAACGCGAACGCTTGGCAATCCGTTACAATTTTAAACGAAATCCCTAGCAAGTAAATGCGAAATTTCTTCAACGCTTTCACAATCGCTAACACTTCCAGCTCATAGCTAGAGTATTTTTCCTCGGCCGGTGTGGTTTTACCACTCGCGAAATATATCGGATGAAGATTACCGTCTTCGCTATCACGCTGTAACAAAACTGCACCATAACCCAGACTAGACGCATCGGTATGCAACTCGGTCTCAACCCCCGTACGATACAATTTTAATACCGGTTTGCTACTCAAAATTAGCCTCAACTTCTCGAATGCTACCTGTTCTTGTAGTCCGAACGCAAATTTCACATCTTTTCTTAACAAATTCGACAACGGTCTCGCAATCGTTGAATATCGGTGCACAAATTTTCTAAAATACCCTGTCAAGCCCAGGAAACTTTGAACATCTCTGGCACATTCGGGTTTCGGAAAATTCATTACGGCTCTAGTTTTATTCTCAGACGGTTGAACATTACCGTTCTCGATAATATGTCCCAAATACTCTACTCTAGTTTGTAGGAAGTGACATTTATCCCAATTTATCAACAATCCGTGTTTACTGGCAACATCTAATACTAATTGCAAATTTGTTACACCATGAGAGAAATCGGTGGAAGGTACTATTAAGTCATCCATGTATGTAAGTACTGTTCCGGCTGCAATTAACTCCCTGAATACGGCATTTATAAATTTTTGGAAAACGGCTGGCGAATTGCATAATCCAAACGGAACCTTTAAAAATTCGTAATGTCCGTTAGGTATCACGAATGCCGTATATTTAATGCTATCTTCGTCGACAGGAACATGAAAGAAACCGTTCTTCAAATCAAGCGTACTAAAAACTCTCGCGCCTTGCAACAAATCTATTTGGTCCTCGATTAACGGCAAAGGATATCGATCCTTTATAATCTTCTTATTTAACTGCCTGTAGTCAATGCAAACTCTAGTCAACCCGTTCTTCTTTTTTACCAAAACTATTGGGCTTGCATAATCTGAGTGAGATGGTCGTATTATTCCGTCTTTCATCCATAGTTCCATTTGCTCGTTGACTTCAACTTTATCTTGAGGAGATAACCGTCGCGGTCGTTCGTAAACTGGAATCTCGTCTTGTAAAATCAAACTCATTTTAACTCCTGTTTCGTGTGTCTTCACGGGTTTATAATTTTTAATTGCACTCTTTACTGCCTGCTCGTGTTCTATCTGTGTAATATGAGATAAATCTAACTCGTTTACTTCAGCCTCGACATCTATCTTAAAGACTTCTGGAACATTGCTATCGCTGCAATTTTCTAATTTTCGAATGGAAATACCCCCTTCTCTCATGTTCAATTCTACACTGTCCAGAAAATCTGTACCGATAATCAACGCATGCTGCATTAACGTGTCTGAAACAACATGTATCGTTATTGGATAGGGCACACCGTCGATTATTACATTCGTCGAGAACTCTCCTAACGTACAATTACTTTCACAGCCTATACTACGGAATTTCGCAACTTTATTACCCAACTTAGGCTGGCCGACTTTGATGTATTGATCCGCCCTCATTAATGTTAAGTCACTACCGGTATCAACTAATGCAATTACCTTACAGTTCGCTATATCCACCTCCTTACAACGCTTCGCTTTCGTCGACTGAGACGCACTGCACGCACTTTTTGGCGATTTATTTACGCCAGGACACTGTGGGGCAATATGCCCGTATTCGCGACACTTAAAACACTTGGTACCCTTACTCTTCGTCGGGCAGTCAGCGCTCAGATGATTCCGATCTCCACACAGGAAACATCGCTTGATCGTTTCTTGCGCCCCGTTGATTCGATTCGGCTTCCTCGGCTTCTCGGCGACTTGCTTGCTCCTCGATTTCGCGTTCTCCTTCATTGTCTCGTACAACACAAATTTCTCTTTCAATTCTCGTATGGTCCTAGCACCGTATAGTATGGTTTTATTTACTTCGTCATCCTGAACTCCGTCGATTATATACTTAATCACGGCAGCATTTTCCATATCTACTCGTTTCGCTATTTCTAGCATTCGGTAGATGTACTCCTGGTACGTTTCGTCCGACTTCTTCGTTCTTTGGGACAACTCCTTATGCACTTTATAGGCGTCGAATTTCTGTGAGAATTCCGATATCAGTGCCCCTTTCAGGGCTTTCCAGCTCTTGCAACCCTCTTCGTACTTAACGAACAACTTGGCTGAGCCCCGTAGGAGTCTTCTCGCGTATATCACATTCTGGACATCACTCCACTGGCATATTTCGGTCATCTCTTCAAATTCTCGTACCCAACTACGGATGTTCGTATTATCATCACCGCTGAAAGTATTCATCGACTCCTCGACGTCTTTAAATGTTAAGACAGGTGTACGCCTGGAAGCTGTGGCTCTCGGTCGAGTTCGTACATCGTCCTCTTCGTCCACAGACTCTTCTTCCTCGTCCTCATATTCATCTTCATCTTCTTCGTCTACTCCATGCTCCAATTCAAACGTCACGGCAGCTCTTAACCGATCCTGCAACTCCTTTTTATTGCCGGACACCTTTAGCTTTCGCCTTTTCAATTCTTCTTTCAACTCGACTAATTTCATCGTGCTGATTTTCTTCAACTTCTCGCTGTTCACGACGTCGCTTAAATCGTCGGTACGGACCTCGATCACGGTGTTGTCTGCTTCACTCATGTTTAACAACTTGAATTCAACACAGTTTTCAACTAAGTTCTCAACTTCGCAATCTTCACAACTCTAACAACACTGCACGTGAAAAATTGTCCAAATTGTTCTATAAATCCCGATTCGAATATCTCGTATTAATCCCGGACGAGCCCCCAAAATATGTGGGGATTAATTGAAATTCGAGATAGGGAAATAAAACAGTTTAATAAGATTAATAAATACACGTGGTAAATGTGTGAGCACAGCTCCAACTCGTTACAACTAGTACCGCTCGGCTCGACGCGGAAAACAACTCTAGTCTTCTCGCCCATCGGCACTTTCCGATGAGCCCTTCCGTCTCCTTCAGCTTTCCCAGGGATCTTCGGGTTTTCCCCGGGACCTTCGGATTTTCCCTGGGACCTTCGGACTTCCCCGACGGTCCAAACTCTTTATGGCCCACGCAGGCCTCACGCTCGGTCCCTAAAAATACGTGCCCTGGAAGTGGTCATAAATTCCAAAGCATAGGTCCAGGCTCGGGGACGGTCGCTATGAATTTACGATACTACACAATAAATATAAGAAATATATATTACAAATATAAGGAATATAAGAAAGCTTCGGTTCAAGAATATTAAAATGTTGAAATAAATCTCTCATGAGAGTTTCCGCAATAAAAAGAAATTATTGACTGAAACCGTTCGCGATAGAATGTTTAAAAATAGGGTCGTGCAAGAGATCGGGATAAAAACGAAATAAGTTCTAATCAGCGTAAAATAACTCGCATTGGACGAGGGTTGCCGAAGATGAAGTCTGCGGCCCGTCAGCCGACATTCCCCGGGAAGCTGCGAACAGCAGAAATTCAGCGAGAAGAGCGAGAGAGTAGCACGCGTGCAATAAAGGGTAACCGCCGGCATCGCAAATAAATAACAAACCGAAATAAATGAGAAACGGAGCGATAGGAGGTATTTTTCATCGTGGACGGCTTAATCCGTCCGCGGCCCCATAAATTCGTCGGGTCGAGCTTCCTAAATAATAAACCCCCCGTTCTCAGGCGAAAGTGGGGTGGTGGAGCCGAGAGCCGTAACAACGGCAAGCGTAGCGAAAACATCGTTTCGCCGGTACACGGGCTTTGCGAATCGTTGAAAGAACACGGGAAGAAAAGCAACGAGAACCAGCCCTGTTTTGACCCGTTCCGGGGAACGGGCCGGGACAAAAGGGGCAAAACGTTCGTTCCCGGTTGAAAAGGAAGCTGGCCGGCGAGATTCTGGCTTGCGCACGGCAAACTGTCCGCACCTGGGCCGCACGGGTCTCTCGCGGAGGCGGGATTAAACTTACGAAGAAAAGTGGCTGCTAAGGCCGGCGAAAGCTGAAACACCTCCTTCGGCTTCAAAACCCCTTACGCCTCTCGTCCGACGTCTTCCGGTTTATCTATGTCGTTTCTAGCCTCGGGGGCCATGGTGGCTGGGTCGTGTTTGCGTATGGAGCGCACGACGCTGCACGGTATTGCGCGGGCTGTGAGCACCCTAAAAGGGAACATCGTGTGTCTATTCGGTGTTTCCGCAGGTCCTGGATTCCCATCGCAATTCCGGCTTTCAAAGACTTCGTCTCTCGCTGCGAATCGGTTAGACCGGCTTCTTTAAATAGAGGTCCTCGACCCCTTTGTGCGCCGGACCCGTTCCACGCTCTCCTGGCAATTGCATCGGAACCTTCGACGCCGCGAAATTAAGAAGACTGTTCTTAAATGAATATCTCATTAATATATCTCTCCGCGAACAAAATACGATAACGTCGAGATTACTGTCCTCGGTCAACACCGGGTTCTAAGTCCAGTGCCTACTCATTCCACTGGCGGCGATGATTGATCTCGGCTCGGGTATATCGGTGTAACCACGCATCGACTCGAATTAATCGAAACGTTCAACTTTCTTAATTTTCATTATTTTTTTAAATGAAATTTCACTATCGTATTTCTGGCATTTTTCTGATTAATTTAAGACCGAACACGATATAATTCCAATTGTATTTAGTGGTTAAATCGACGAGTATGGGAAAGAAAGAGACACTCGTTCTGTCCTTCTCTATGTTCGGTTTCTCCTTTGAATTTCATTCTGTCCTTCTCTATGTTCGGACTCTCCTTTGAATTTCATTCTGTCCTTCTCTATGCTCGGACTCTCCTCTGGAGTAACAAAAATACGATCGCAACACCAGGGTTACTGTCCACCAAAAATACGGCTGTTGGACAGTAATCTCGACGTTACCGTACATCGATTCCAGCAACAGCCTCGAAACTTTCATCATTCCTGCAAGTTGCCGTGTCAGAGGCTCTTCCTCGAAGAGACTCGCGCGAAATATCAGGCTCGCTGATCCGTCGTCGGCCCGATTCGGCCCGTTGTTCCGGACCAGTGGATTCCCGTGCGCGATCCGCTGCGCTGAAGAAATTCGCGAAACGAGCCGACCAGACGATTTCTCGGTCGATTCATTAGCAAGTGAGAACGCGGTGAAAAAATGTCCTCTCTCGGTGTGCCATCTGTTACTCTTGTTCTCCTTCCTTCGGCGGTTCCTCCGGCGCAGCCATCGACCGCGACCAGCATCCATCTCTCAGCGTCTCTATAATCTCTCTACCAGTCCCCCACCCCTATTGCCACCCCTTCTGCACCCCGTTTGCACCCTGTCCCTGGCTCGCAGTTTCTCTCTTTCTACCAGGTTTCGTCGTCTCCGACCCCCGGCGACAATCCTTTACACGCGCACGAGCGACTATCCCCTTCAGCGGGGCCGGCATTGTTTCTCGAGCGGCTATTCGCGTCGGGTTAATTAGTCCACGCTCCAGTTAGTGAAAATTGAATCCAAACGGTCGACCTACGGCCCTTCGTTCGCCGTGTATTTACGATGTAAGCAACCCCGCCGCCGAAAACCTGGCCGACCTATTCAAGCCGAGCCTCCGTTCCCTCGATAGTGCCGGCTAATTAGGAAAAACAAGCCACCCGCGGATCAAAGAATTCGGTCAAACCGTGCTCGATTTTTCCCCACTACCTCTCTCTCTCTCTCTCTCTCTCTTCTTCTTTTTTTTTCTTTTTCATTTTCGTTTAAAGCCTCCTGGGAGATCGGCGAGCGCAGTTTTCTGGCTAATTGCTGCCTTTTTTACGACGGCTCTTTTCACGCCGGATCATTCACCAGCCTCTATCGCCCGAGACTTATTAAATATCGGACGTCGTTGAATTCGCCGGCGAGACGACGCGTTTTTCTTCCGAGATCATAAATCTTTGATGCTGGGATCTATCGGAGCAGGGTAAATTGTTTGGATGCTCGTAGACATCTGAACAGACACGCTGCACGCTATTATTAGCCAGGCGACGCTGTCTCGTGGATGGGTGACAGCGTTTGCTCCGAGACATTGCGACGGGCTGTATGAGCGATTGGCTCTTTGGAACTCGTGCTAATTGTTTTTGAAAATAGACCTAAGTGACTGGGGAGAATTGAGACGAGCGGTACATTTACGGCGGCAATCGACGACCCCTATTTTTGAAACCTTCTCTTCGAGATCAAAGTGAATTCTCCTGTAGCACTTAAGCGAGATCCAATAATTTAAACTGATCAAAGAATAGAATTTCTGTGGACGCCGTTTTATAACTCTGGATAAAAATGGACATCTGCCAATTAAGTTATCCGATCGCTCGCACGCCGATGACAGCATTGATTTGTGTCTCTCGAATTCTAAAATTGAGAATATTCAATGGTATAAAAGAATTTTTGAAATGTTGATGGCGTGCTGTTCCGTCAGGGTGTTCGCCATGTCCCCCATTTTTTCTTCCATCTCCCGCAGAGGGTGAGAATGCGACTTCTCTCCGACGCGTTTTTCGACTTCTCACTTTTCCCTTTTCTTCGATTTTTCCTTTTTCGCTGAAGTGAAAAACCGCGTTCGGGCGATCACATTTTCACTCTTCGTAGGAAACGAAGGGAAGAAAAAGCTCTATGAGTGGCGAACGAACACCTTGACAGGAAATCGGAATCCGATTTGAAAAGTGAAACCTGCGGGCGTACCAGTGTGCAGCCGACAGTGAGCATTAAAGGGGAATTATGAATTCTAATATACTGCGAGCCTAGACATTCATGATTGTCTGACTCTAAAAGAGACCCGGTGCCCCCTCAAAATTTAGGTTCGCCCTCGCTATTCGGAATAATGTATCCTCGATAGTTTCGACTTTACTTCCGAGAGGGAACTGGTGCTACCTAAAACTTCGAGATTGCCGCGCTGGGACAGAAGAATGTTCCCTGACCGGTTCTCGATACTGCCATGATCAGAGTTTGTCTCTAAAAGAGGCCCAATGCCCCCTCAAAATTTAGGATCGCCCTCACTATTCGAAATAATGCATCCTCGGTAGTTTCGACTCTACTTCCGAGAGCGAACTGGTGCCACCTAGAAATTCGCGATGGCCGCGCTGGGACAGAAGAATGTTTCTTGACTGGTTTTCGACACTTGCATGATCAGAGTCTGACTCTAAAAGAGACCTAGGGCCCCCTCAAAATTCAGAATCCCCCTCAATATTCGGAATAATGCATCCTCGGTAGTTTCGACTCTACTTCCGAGAGGGAACTGGTGCCACATAAAAATTCGCGATTGTCGCGCTGGGACAGAAGAATGTTTCCTGACCGGTTTTCGATACTGCCATGATCAGAGTCTGACTCTAAAAGAGACCCAGTGTCCCTCAAAATTTAGGATCGCCCTCACTATTCGGAATAATGTATCCTCGATAGTTTCGACTCTACTTCCGAGAGCGAGCTGATGTCACCTAAAAATTCGCGATTGCCGCGCTGGGATGGAAGAATGTTTCCGAAACGGTTCTCAACGCTGCCATGACCATTGGCTGCCTAAACCCAGACCGACGACTCTCTTTGCACGCGGGCCGCGTGGATTGCCGATCAATAAAACCGTTCCTCTCTGTCGGCGGGGGCCGCGTTCCCTCTCCGTAATAGGATAGGCCACGGGACAGGACGTCTCGCCGCAAACTCTATCGGTCGATACTTCTCTCGATTTTCGATTTTCAATAGACCGATAATATCGTTCCGGCCAGACGGACGTCTCTCCCCGGCAACTTTTACCGGCTACGTCCCGAACTAATTCGCGGATGTGCTCGACGTGGACGGTATGCGAAAATTGAAATCCAATGGACGCCGCTCTCGGACGCCCGATTTTTCCATTCGCCTCTTCTATATTCTTCCCTCCCTCTCTCTCTCTCTCTCTCTCTCTCTCTCTACAACTACGCCCGTACACCTCATACTACCACTCGTTTTTCTCCGTAGAACCCTCGACCCTTCCGCGAACGATGACAAATATGAATGGTTTCGAATCGGAAGTTTAATTACCGCCACTATCGAGCATTGGACTACTATCGGGAGAAAAAGAAATTAAACGCAAACGATACGTCGCGTCGGTTGCCGAGCGATAAACGGAAACTGTGCAGGCTTTCGGATCCTGATTCGTGACATCTTGTTGCACTTAGTTTCATAGATGTTTAATTTATCGTTTCAGTATTCGCTGGTGACACCGTGCGAAATGCTTCTGGATAGTCGGCAATTTTGCAACACAATTATTTAACCTCTTAACTGCGGAATTTAGTTTTAATCATCCCCGACTGAGCGCACAGCAAATGGTCCTATTATAAATTTTACGAAAAACGAGGAAGGATTACATTTTTATTTGATAAATAATTAACAATTCGTTCTTGAAAAGGTTATTGTTATTGCACCGCGATAGAGTTCTGGATTCACGTGTATACACGTCGAACGCAGTTAACTGGTTAAGGTGAGATTAACGTGTCCAAAGAAATATATACTTTGTCTAGAAATATTGTGGACACCGATCAAATATGCTCGATAGTGTACCGGATTGTTTTTTTTTGCTTGGAATCGTGAAGTTTATTCGTTAACCCGATAAAATTAAATACAGCACTCGAGTCCGATCCGGGTCACATTTTCAACGAATCCGAATAGTAAGCATATTTCACGTGCAGGCGACTCTTTTAATCCAATTTTATGATCAAAGTTTTTTCGCATGGTGTATACGCGTTCCATTAACTAAATGCACAGCAACATAGTAACCGGAGCAGGCAGATGCCTTTTCAATTTTCCAATTACTTTTCGAAATATTTTAGAGCCGTGTATACGATATCGTTCAATATAATTCTACTGCTATCGGTTGACACACATATTTTAATCTTCATTTTCTAAAGTCAATGAACAGAAACAATTATTTAAAAACCAATTAAGAAAGTAAAATTTACTACATCGAAAAATAATGATATCAAGACTCGAAGGAAAGACCGTATGAAACGTTTAATTGAACGAAATTAAGGTACGCGACGTTGTGTTAAATGAAAGAATTGTATCTGTCGTATGAATGATTTTATTATAGTGATCAGCAGTAATTGTTTTGGAGCCTCTTCGAGATATCAGTTTCACTGGCATAATGAATTGAGGAAGACGCGTAGCACTGTAATACGGTGAATGAAATCGATAGGCAAAACAGGATTCGTCATGGATTGAACAGAGGATAGACAGTAATCCTGAATATTCACTCATGCGTATCGCTGTATTAATGAACAATTAACGCAGCTCTGTGCCTGCAACGCATACGGTGGATGAAGCATACCGCTGGTTGTTATCTGTCAGAGCGCAGGCACTGCTGATCCAATAAAGCTGACCGCCATTTTCGAAAATTTATTATAGCGTCGACGCGGCCGCGATCATAATTTGTCTCAATTAATTCTAATAAATAATCGAACCCTCGTGAAGTGCTCGAAATTAATAGATATGTCCAACGAAATTTATGGCTTGCTTTACCGTTTACCACCGTTTTTCACTCACCATTGTTAACGCGCAAAACGTTCAAACAATCAGAGTAATGATCAAAATAATTTTCTGACGATATACCATTTTCATAGAAACATTTAAAAATCCGTTTAAGAATCCAGAAAATTAAATTTATTTATGTTACCGTTTAGACTCAACTTCAACGGACTTCGATTTTAAATAGATCGACTGGTGTGAAAGTTTATTCCTTAGGTCACAGAAAAGTTAATATATTTTTTAATGAACGAACGCTTGTCCGACCACAGTGGGCTACGTCGTAGGAGGTGTCTTACCCTACATGATCCAGCTGGATCAAGGTAGATCAAGGTAGATCAAGGGTAGATTCTCATTCCGGTAGAACAGCCTGCGGCATTTCTATTGTCGTTGTCAGTTACGGTCCCATTCTACTCCTAGACCGTAAGCGATCCTCATTCTACTAGTTTGACCACAGGCTGTTCTGTTCTCCTTGTCAACGTTATCCAGACGCATTCCACTCATTTGACCGGAAACGATGCAACCGCGATGCCACCCACGATCGTTGCACCCTTGTGCTTGCCTTGTACGATCACCGCGATTAATATATTCGCACAGTCTAGACAGTGAGAAAGCAGAAACAACTGCGTGATCGCGTGCAGAATAATTCAGAGATCATGGTAGAACAGCCTACTGTATAATCATCGCGTTGCAACGAATATAAATAAAGTATTGCATTTTTAAGGGACGATGCAATTTTAATTCTCACTATTATATTTTTATTTCATTTCAATATCGATCGTGTCGAAAGAAAAATCTTGTAAAACACATTTTCAGCTCCAACACAAAGAAATTGATTGCAACCACCACGTTCATAATACATTTAATTTAAAACATGTAAAAACTTGAATTTCCAACAAGCTACGTAATTTCATCTTCACATGTACTTTCATGTTGCGAGTTTTCTGATGGAGAAAAACATTTTCTGTTTAACATCGACGTCACTGCATGCTCGGCAGAACAAATTTGTTGAAGGAAATCACTTTGGTAAGAACTCATATCGAATTAAATGATTAAAAATACATTTTTACACGATTACATTCGTTAAGCAAAGTACTTTTACTCTCGGTTCTCTCCAACGGAAGAAATTCATTACAACCGGCGCGTCGTAATACATTTAATTTCAAACATGTAAAAACTTAAATTTTCAACAACCACGTAATTTCATCTCCATCCAATATATTTTTATATCGTGTGTTTGCATAACCATCGTGCCGCAAGAAAAACACGCGGCCCCGATTAACATGCAATTCCTCGGAGTTTTATAACAAGCAGACCACGAACATTTCGTCAAAGGCTTCCCCCATCCACCCAAACTACGCTACAAAAAGTAGTGCTTATCATTTATCCTTTAATCGTAACAGCGTCGTATGCCATTAAAAATATATAAATAAAGAACCATGGAAAAAGCTAGTCAGAAAGCGTCTCCACTTTGCTCAGTCAATTTCCCAAAGGAAATTACGTTATTTTGTGCAAATAACGAAATAACGAAGTTCTCTAAGTTTCTCCCACAATCCATCTCGCGTGGGATCGCGAGAACGATCTACTTGGATCACGTGTCGGAGCGAATCGCGAGTCAAAGGTGAATACGAGAAGACGCATGGAAATAAATTGGTGTATAAAAATAAACCGGTGCTTTATCGCTCGTCGAGGAATCCGGCATACGGTGATCGTTACACCCGCGCACCACTCGATCCTGCCAATCGGATTACTGACCGCAAGTGGATCCTGAGTAAGCTATTATGTCACCCCGCTATCCTATCGACCTCTTAGCAAAATCACCCTCCGTCTTCGTCCGTGATATAACCGCCGGAATCAGCGCGTTTACCGAGATGTCCCCTAAATCAGATTCGATCGTGATGTGCACTTTCATCTTTTACGCCGACGAGCACCGTAAAACACCTCCGAACGGGTCGTTCACCGATTTTTTCAACCGACACTTCCTACCACATTGCACAGTTTCTCAACACTTTACCTACCGGAAGCCTATATTAATAGGATTTTCAATAATTGTGCTGTGCCAAAAGAAAGCATAGAAATTTTCTTTTACATTGCAATCTTAAATCAAACTATTAGATGACGTTATCGAGGGTGACTTGTTGGTTCACAATGAAAATTGCTGTTTCTATTGAAGGTTGCATTAAAAAATGTTTTGCCATTTACCATAGATTTTTCAAAATTATCCAATAATCACCGGTCGGTGCTAACTAAGCTGACTTCTAATCCGCTAAATCCGCTGAACACATATTTTGATTTGGATGCTGATTAAAGAGATGCTGATTCGATGCGCTAAAAACGTATTTGATGACGAGAAGAAATATATATAGAAGAAATTGCATAAGTTTGACGTTACATGCTCAGTGCAACAAATTCATATTGAATTCAATATTAAAAATCGATATGTAGGATACATTTTAATACGAATGCATTGGTCGAGCAATGTATCGCGACGCTCGATTGAATTTTCCGAAATAAAAAATGTAGCACAGCGTTGTAAGAGTCTCGAATCGAGATCGATGTGGATCGATCATCGAAGAAAGGGACGAGAATTCGACGGGAACAGTTGCGATAATTTCGCGAAAACAAGTTCCGCGGATAGTTTGAACGAGACTCGAACGCGAATACTTTCGAGGTTAATTGATCGGTCCATTATCATGCAGTCGATAAAATGTCCGGAACCGATTACCGTTATCAACGTTTTCAACGGAACTCGTTAACAGAGTTTGGAGTTTCACTTACTCCCCTGTCTCACTCGATCAAACTGAAATTACCGCGCCGGACGATAACAATCCAACGAAATGAAACAATGCCTTGCGCAGAAAGCAGAACGATGAACTGCGCGGTATATACAATAGGCTCGCGTGAGAGAGCTGTAGGGAAAATTATATTTTTCATCTTTTTCTTGTTGTTGCGCGTATTATTGTTCGCGGTATCCGGCGGTCGTCCTTTAAAATCGGATGGAATGCACTCATCGAATTTAGGGGTGTCGCTTTCGTCCGAAGTAGATAGCTCCCCGGTATCAGCCATTTCCAGAGCATGGCCGATCATAATTGAATTTTTCGCTTTTGACGGCTTTGGCTTGGATTTGCACCGTAAACCGGCTATTGATCCGCCATTACAAAAGACGAGCGTCACCCCCGCAGTTGATTTTGTAATCGTCTTCGATTCGCGGACCAGTTGCAACCCGATTTAATGTTTCCATAAATATTTTAATAAAAATTCACTTTTATTTGCCTCCGACATCTCAAAAAATCCCAAACAATTTGGTCGAATTTTTATTATAATATTAAAGCACGGGTCTTCGAACTCGAATTTTCGAGGCGCCGAACGAAAAAATTGTAATTCTTCCGTTTCGACTTGTTTTTACACGTAGAATCGTCCCCTGCCCGCTTGTGCCACCCGTTCCGTACTCTATGAAAAAAAGAAATTGATCCCATTAGCAAGCGCGCCTCTGCGTAGACAAAAGTATTGATCATCGATGAGTTTGGTGGGCTTTCCAAGAAGGTCTTCCTGTCTTTTCTTGGCCCGTCTTCCTATCCTCCGTCTTGTTCCCTCTGTTTCTGCCTGTCCCCTCGGCTCGCGGTGCTTCGCCATTGAAATTCTCGACGCTGCATATTAATGCAGGCGCATAAATCTCGCCGTTATCCGCCCTCTTAGTTTACGAAGAGGGATCCTCTCCGTCTCAGCCTCCGTCTCCATCCAGTCCTTCGTTGGGGAAACCTCCTGCTCTCTCGCTCCCTCTCTCCTCTCCTAGCTTGATCGCTGTTTCGACGGATAATCGGGGTTTGAATACCCTAAACTCTCCGATTTCAAGGATCCTTGCGAGAAACCTCAGCTTTGTTTTCCTTCGATTTGCGAGACGGCTCGTCGACGTTATCCCACGCCCTGTTCCTTCGCTCTCCCAGACTATTTTCCTGTCTGCCAGCACAACGGGAAAATCTACGAACCGTTTTTTCTTCAGCAAGTTTACCGTGAAATGTCCGTGATCTTACTCCAGCGTCCTGACTGGTCGTGCAGAGTCAACCAGAATGATTCGCGCGATGTTCTGGATTTCTCTGTTTTCGTTAATGAAATTATTACAAGTCAAATATTGACTATTTGTCGGAAATGGATTTAGCGTTCAAACACATTTCGGATGCAGACACGGTATACAATTGCAATTCCGAACGGTTTGGCACAACTATGGTGGACGGTGAACAAATAACCGAGTTACGCACACGCGTCCGTAAATGTTAAACAATTACTTACTCGTACCCATCTGTAATTTCGAAACTCTGTAATCATATTGATTGACATTTTGACTGCCGGTGGGCGACACGGTGCTCTTCGTACATTTTTGATAATCCATTTTGTTCATAATACAGAATTTAAACCTCTGAAAAATAACGGTTAGCCTTGTTGTTTCATCGATCTTTTACCGCTGTATCAATTTTATTTCGAATTTGTGGAATTTTCGGGGGTGATTATTCAGCAGTCAACGTGTCCGACACACCTTGCACAAATTTCTCCACGTTTCCGGCGAAAATGATTTCTCATCTTCCATTTTCTGTGATAAAATCGACGAACGATTCATCGACCGGTTCTCGTTAGACAGCATTTAGTTCGATGGCCGAAGCAATCGCATTCGCAGAAATGCTTCGGGGAGAGAGATAGAGAGCGAAGATTTCGAGCCCTTAAATAAAATTGTGCGGAACGAGCGTCGCCGCGTCGTCCGTTGAAAAGAAAATTAACTGAGTTTCGCAACACCGTGGGATAGGGGCGGCTGTCAGAACCGACGCTCGCAGATTTGAAGTTACTGTGCCGGGGTTGGAAACCGTCGACTCTTCGTTTATATCGGAAACACCGGGCCCGAACTCATTTACACGCTCGTAAATCGATTTAGGTTCTCATTAGTTTCGCGCGGCGAGCGCGTGCACGGGGCTGCGAGCGAACGAAAACGCGGTGGCCGCGTCAACGCGAGCGCGAAAGCGAAAACAATTTAGCCGAGTGTTAGTCGACGTGCAATTAGAGGTTCTAATCAAGCCATCAATGAAGAATATTGTTGGCGATTTGTTCGCTTTCGTTCCGGCCCGGTTGCTCGGGCTGCCGAGGCGAACTTGTTACGCGGTACACTTTCGAAATCGACTCGGTTTCAATCAACCAACTTCGAAATGGAAAACCCCGTGCTCGACCTGATTATAATTAGCGCCGCTCAAGTTTTCCGACCCAATCCCTCTTCCAGTTCCTGCGTGTCGGGATACTCGTAATTCCCTGAACAAGATTATACTGTTTATCTCTGTGCATTCAATTGTTCGGTGGGAATGAAAAGAATTTTCTGAACGCGCTAATACACTGTTTATTTCTGTTCATTGAATTGTACATTGAGAATTAAAAGAATTCCCTGAACAAGATTATACTGTTTATTTCTGTTCATTGAATTGTTCGTTGAGAATGAAAAGAATTTTCTGAACAAGCTAATAAACTGTTTATTTCTGTTCATTGAATTGTTCGTTGAATTGTTCATTGAGAATGGAAAGAGTTTTCTGAACAAGCTTATAAACTGTTTATTCCTGTTCATTGAATTGTTCGTTGAGAATGAAAAGAATTTTCTGAACGAGCTAATAAACTGTTTATTTCTGTTCATTGAATTGTTCGTTGAATTGTTCATTGAGAATGGAAAGAATTTTCTGAACAAGCTAATAGACTTTATTTCTGTTCATTGAATTGTTCATTGAGAATGGAAAGAGTTTTCTGAACAAGCTTATAAACTGTTTATTCCTGTTCATTGAATTGGTCGTTGAGAATGAAAAGAATTTTCTGTACAATCTAATACACTGTTTATTTCTGTTCATTGAATCGTTCGTTGAGAATTGAAAGAATTTTCTGAACGAGCTAACAAACTGTTTATTTTTGTTCATTTTGAATTGTTCGTTGAGAATGAAAATAATTTTCTGTACAAGCTAATAAACTGTTTATTCAGCACGTTTTACTCGAACGAATGACAAAACATGTGGATGTACCAAAAATATTGTACCTCCTTCAACGGGCTGATTCCTGAGGTGATATCAAGAAACTTTTCCGTTGCGAAAATGTTCTCCGAGGGTTTGTTACGGAATTATTAACGAAAATCATGGATCAATCTGGGCGCGACATTTCATTTTTTTAAGCCAGGCATTTCCATTGGCCGAGTCGGAATCCGTCAGCGGTAGCCGCGTTCTGATTGGTAATTTTCGAGAACATTTCGGTAAAGGGAAAAGTTACTTCAAACGACCCGAGGAGTGTTCTCTTTTTAAAACAAAGAGCTACAAAATTAAAAATTAAAAGATTATTTTAGAAACCGAACCTTGTAAACACCTGATCCTACCAAAAGTAAATTTGTACGTCCTCGTAACTTGCAAGAGGAGATCTTGGAGCCCGGTAAAAGGTTATCGAAGGCGACCCAGGGCGCGAATACGCGAGCGGAATGTGCGGTCTACGGACTTTATAGGCCACCAGTTGATAAGGCGTTGATAGAAAATGCGAGTATATCGCTTTCATTCGCGCGTCGCATCTAAAACAGCGGATAGAAAGAGAGCCGGGTTGTGTACGGGTACAATCGGGTCCCGAATGGAGAATACGGTTTTCGGGTGGGATGGATCACCGGCTAGGGCCGCATTTATTTATCCATTTGCCGCGTGCCCGAACTTTGAACAACCCTGGCCGGCCGAAAGATTTATCGCGCGGCCGAATTAACCGCTAAATGGAAATTCATGGATATCGCGGCGAGGCATTTTCTAAAGAAGCGGGTCAGCCCGAGGCTTTCACACGGTTGCCACTGTACACTGTGTGCTACCGGCAATCTGATTTAGTTTCGCCTTTAACGAACGGTGGAACGATTTCGAGCGGATTCCGTCGGCCCCCGCCCTTCAAGCGTCGCTATAAATCCCCATAAAAAAATCCCAGTTTCATTGACGGAATAGCTATTCCCAGTGAAAGCTTTTCGGAAGATCACGGACCAGCCTGGCAACAAAGCGCTTTTTCTTTTCTTTTCTATTCTTTGCGTAGAAAGGAAATGCGAAAAATTCAAGTTTCGATCGTAGATCAGTGGTTCAAAAGTTGCGAGTGTTTAAACGCTGGTAACTTATCGACCACTGATCTCCTAGGATTGAAACTTGGATTTTTCGCATTTTCTCGCGAAAATATACAGGTCTGCGTAAGAAGAAGGCAAACATTTCTGGTTACGAAAGGAAAAATTTAACTGTCCCCTTCATATTTTCTTGTAGCGATTCCGCCGTTCGCAACGAGAGTTCGGGGAGGTGGCAGGGGTCCATTGGCAGGTAGCGAAGTTGCTAACGACTCGTTCGATAACGACGTTTACTAAGCGCTTTAATTGACGCCGCTAGCGACGCGCCGCCGCATCGCGTCGCCGACTCTGCGAGGCTTTGCGATCGTTTACAGCGCGAAAAGCAAAAGAAATTCATAATTAGCGGGCAATCGACGAGGCAAGCCTCGAAAGAGTCCGATCCCCGGTTGATCCGATTTTCGCCAGCGACGACGACGGCGACAGAGTTATCCACGAGTAAACAGGAAGCTAAACACTGGAAAGGTAACATTCAATGTTCCTCGAGCATTTAATTAACTTCTGATAGCTTGTTACCTCGCCGCTTGATCCTTTCAAAGAACCGATTACGCCAGTTCTTATTCAACCGGCACGCTAATTGGTCGTTCCGGATAATTTCTTTGAGTGTGAACTTCTTTGATCTTGAACAGGATTCTTGACTCTCAGCTTCGAAGAACTTTGTTGACGTCTCGGCGAACATAGTTGGGTTCTCCAGGTGCTGAACATGTTGCAAATTGATGATTTCGCGGAATATCACGGCAGGAATGCTGAAGTTTACTTCCAAGTTCGTAACTTCTCGCTGACTTCTCGAAGAACTAACATTTGGGTTCCTAGAAGTTTCGAACAGGTTCGAAAATTCTGCAAAATAGAAGAGCAAAAGAGTACTAAAATTTGTTTGCGTCGAGCTTGCGCGATTGCTGATCAAAAAAGCTGCCTTTTTTTAAAAGTATGCGAATCAGAATGTAGTTTTTATAAATTCGGTTCGTGCCTTCTTCGTTAACGTCTCCGGAAGCTAAAGTTTTCATCCTTGCAAGCTGAGCTTGTTCGGAGTGCTGTCCTTTCGAAATAAATATAAGAATACCGAAACTTCTTGTCTTCGAGCTCGCAACATCGTTTGACGTCTCACGGACGTAATATTTCGATTCCCAGAAGCCAAGCACGTCACAAAATGCTATTTTCACGAAACGAGAAGACTATTCGGGTTGATTCGTTCGACAAACTAGGAAATGAAAAATATTCGATGTTGAAACAAATTGGAACGAACGTTTAATTTATTTAGCATGTTAGAGCAACGCGATAAGTGTTCTTTCATTGCTCCGTTCATTCTGCCTCCATTAGTAGGAGGATCTCTCGAGCCATTTCCTCATCTATTATTGTACACGGCTGCGGAGTAGAATAAGAAAGACCGCGCGAGAGGACAGTCCTGTTGTACGAGACGTTCTAAAATTGTTGGTCAGCTTATTCGAAGAATAATCTTAAATCAAACTATTAGATGACGTTATTAAGGGCGACTTGTTGGTTCGCAATGAAAATTGCTGTTCCTATCGAAGGTTCCGTTAAAAAGTGTTTAGCCACGTACCATAGAGTTTTCAAAATTATGCGATAATCGCCTGTCGGCGATGAGTTAAAAAATGTATACTTTTAAAAAGGATATTAAAAAGGATAAAACGTTGTTAAAAAGAATTGTCGAAACTCTTCGAGAGAATATTTTCGTTGAAATTTTTAGGCGAAAATTCTTGGAGAACGGATCGGGAACTTTGTATCGGCCTGTAGACTTGGAAGTAACGATTCCTGGGACGTCGTTCGCGTACGTCTCGCTGCAGAAAGGTCTCGCTGCAATTGTCGTTGACACAAACCGATTATCGATGTTCGACTGTAACGAAATTTGCCTCGCGACCGTAATGAAATGCATTCTTCCGCTCGAACGGTTTATAGGGTCAATCCGGAACGGAGGGTGGATCGCCGATGGCGGGAGATTCGTAAAGTTCGAAAACCGTGACTGCGCCCTAAGTCGATATCGGAAATAGAACCGAAAGTGACGTTGATAGCGGAGTTCTCGGTGTACGGGGCTTCCCGGCGGCGATTAAGAGGGAACGTTTATCGAACGACCCGGGGTAAGTCGTGATTTTAAACAACTTTCTTTCTGCAGATAAACTAGTAAAAGTTCGCGGAGGGATTAACTGCGATGAGAGCGAAGCTACCGAGAAACGTGGAGGAAACTTGCCTGCAGTATTTCCACCATTTCCTCCACTGTTTTTCACTGATTTCCGCATCCCACCAAGCGTTTTTCTGAAACGACACCGGCACTGCAAATTGTTGCTAATAGACCGCGGATTTTTCTGCGAAATAGAATCTTTTTCGGTCGATTGCGAAAATCACGAGTTGAACAATAACGTATTTGATTGTAACATCGAAGAAATTCTGTATCGATTGTGAAAAGCACCAATCGTATTGATTTATTTTATGAATAGAAATTGAACTTCTTCATTTCATTTTCATAAGAAGGAATCTTTTAGTCGACGAAAGAGATTTTTTTGATCTTTCAAATCGGGTCGAATGTCTTTCGCTTTGAAAATCTTCACCGAGCCGTTTTGCGTTGAAAGTTTATTTTATATTCCCAGTCTCGTATTTCCATTTGGCGACGCGAATAAATATGCGCCGCCGCGTACTCGTGCAAAATATGAAATGAACAATGACAAAACGCGGCTGCAGCTTCGTGAACTGGTGCTTTTAAAAAATGTTTACCGCATTAAATATGCGTCGCTCGTTTACAGTTGACGGGCCGCGAAATTTATAGGGGAACCGTTCGCGTTCCAATTATTTTAATTGATCAAAGTGTCCGACTGTAAACATTCCGGTTGAACTTTATCAACGGTGTATAATATTAATAAATTCACCTGTTTACTCGCGTCGGCAAAGAAAAATTTTATCCTGGCAATTAGTAATAACCCGTTTACTGCAATAACCGACACTCTTACCAAGATTATTTTCAGACACCATGCGTTAAGAACACCTAAAATATTTTACACGTACATTCGCAAACATGCTGAATCGATCTGCTTTTAAATTTAACACAAATTATCGTCGGTCTTAATTGGCAGCCGGAAATTAGAAAGTCGTTCAACGGGACGAGGTTATTCTCGATTTGGGTCAGAATTGACCCGGACGCTATTATTATTTGCCACTATTAATAGAATTATTTTATTTTTTCGTTACAACCTAGTAATAATAGTTATGGAGCATCTGTATCGATACTGTTTCATAGTATTCGACTCCTATTATGTTAATATTGTAGATGCTATACATACCATATTAATTTATGTTTCAAACGCATCAAATTCGCATTCTACGGTGGCTCTGAGGCGCCACTAAAAGTTGCCATTAAACATTTCGGTATTGTACGAGACATTATACCAATTTCACATCCATAAAATTTGAAAAAGCATGAGAAATAAAAGTATGTTCTAGGTCGAAGGGAATGCATAATTCTCGAGATAAAATTGCTCGGAGCGCAAAGGGCTAAAACAGGCAAAACAGCGAATCGGTCGTGGATACATCTGGTTCTTATCGACAATATCAATATTGGTGGTTCGCCGTTCGGATTGAGCGGATGGCCGAGTCCCCGGCCACCTGGAAAAATAATTCTCCGGCGTCTGATCAGAGGCCAATCGGAATCGAGTACAGAACACTCGAATCAAGACAGTGCAAATAAGTGGTATTACCCATAACGGTGGTTCTTCGGTCGAGAGGATCCTCGAGACCCGGTAATCCGACCTCGCCGGAAATTCACCGAGGCCGGAAACGCGAATCCCCACGGGGTTTGTTTGTGCACGGTATATAGCACGCGTTGACCGTAGGTAATTGGGATTTCGCTCGCGGATATTCCGATTTACAGATTATCATCGGCAACGGCGCGACGTCCGACTGATTTACGCCGATCTTCCGCGCGATAATTATTCGTAAGACGATAGACCGATCTACCGGCTGGATAATGCCATCAATCTGCTCGATGGTGTAACTATCGGAAACAGGATTATTATCTGACCACAGATACTTCCGGATATCACTTCCCAATTTGCAAAATTCGAGGAAACGCTCGCGTTGACAAATACTAATTATTACACTGTGAACGTGAAATTCTTTTCAACACTACCCTCCTCAACATTTACCCTCGCAGAGGAAGATTCTCCGGTCAGATCGCGCGAAATCAAAATAAATTCATACTCATTGTTTTCACCAACGTTTAACCCTTTGCACTCGGAGCTATTTTAACTGGAAAATTAAACATTTCTTCCGATCTGGAATATTTCCATCCTGTATGATTTTTTAAATTTGGTGGTTTTTAAATATGAAATTGATGTAATACCTGATACAATACTTAAATGTTGAGTAATTGATTAGATACCGACAGATCTGATAATGTAAACAGTATTTTAAATAATAATACAGCAATTATTAATGGCGCCACAGAGGCGTCACTCGAGTGCTAAGGGTTAATATTAAAACAAACCATAAAAGGGTTCATCGTGCTCATATTATCAGATATTTCTAGATTTACGCAGTTGATACAAACGTCGAAACAAATAAAATTTTATTTTCAGCAGTGCTAGCTTTCATATATAAAAAATAAATAAAAATCGTATTAAGTATATTTAGTTATTTCACGCCACATTACTTCGAACTAAATTAATTCAACGTAATTTTTACGACATCGTCGAAAATGAACAGTTACACGCGTAGCGCTTGTTATTTCAATATTCCATGGAATTTATTGAGCGTTAATATCCTTTCTCTTTAAATATCTCGAAACAAGAAATGTGTATACACGACTTGGTCCACTTTCATAATTACGGGCACAATTAACTTTGTTTAACGGTTCTAAGTAAATGTTTCGCGCGTCAAGGAAAATTCGAGGCGAGGAAGCACGACTCTGATATTCCGCGGGTCCCGTTAAAATATTCAATTTAATATGGAAATTTGGGGAGATATATAGGGGTAGATTTTCACGGTCTCGATTTAGTGGGGCCCCGCGAAGCGACGTTAAATCCGCGCCGCGGGCGACGCGGCCAATTCCGGAAAGAATTATGTCGCGAGGAATACGCGGACGCGGCCGCGATAAGAGCTCGGTGAAGATTGGTTAAACGAGCCCGGTTCCCGGATCAGATTCCGTCAGATCGCGCGCGGAATTACATCACCGCCGTGCGAAATTAATTTTTACACGGCCACGTTCCCGACCCGAGTATCTATTAACCCCGGCGCGAATCGATCGGGAAGGCCGCCGTTTCTCAGAAAGCTTGCTAAAAGCCCGTATTCCATTATCGTGAAACTCTCCCCGGGTTGATCTAGCGAAACCATTTTCTCTTAAACACTATATCCACAGAGAGGATTTGTTGTACATTTGTTAAACCTGCTCGGTGCACACCGGGTGTCCCGTTTAGAACATTAAACTGTGCATCGAAGCTATACACGGTTGGAAAAATACACATCCGCCTCACGTTCCATCATCTTCCGTATTTTTTCGTGCACGAACAACCGCGAAGTTTACGAGTTAATATTTTAAAAATGCTTTCAAGATATTGCAGAAGATCGATGGGGCCGCTGTGAGTCTCGCAAGCAGGATGCGAAGGCGTCGACGACTTATTTGCCAGGCGAATTTTCGCGTTTGGTGCAATTTACTTACTCGATGAAACTGCCTCGAAATAGATGGCAAAATTGTAATCGTAAAAGGTGTCCTTACCTGTAACAGAGAAAACAAAAATGTCAATCTTTAGCTTTTCCTGTAACGATTAAAACGACTAATTACGTTTTAGGCTGCTGATTTCGCAGTAAAAGTGTTCAAGGATATTTCATTTATTCAGATCATTCACAAGAATTTTTCACTGGCATCACCGGCACGAATATAAATCCTTTTTAAAACTGAATGCACCACTGGAAAATCAGATTGCGCGATATTAATTCTCAGGACCGTTTACTCGCGTCTATTTAATGACAGTCCACTATAACTCGACTAGGATGCCTCGTCAAACACTGTGAAACTGAAAAGATGCTCTTAGAAAACAGAGTCCGCGGTGTCGCGTTTTATGGAGTGAATGCGAGAACGAGCTGAGAGGAGAAACGAGGATGGCGAGGAGCGATTAAAATGTATAGTATAATTACGCTCGGGATCATTAAGCGAGAAAAAAAGGACGGTAATAGGATCACAGAAAGAAGCTTGTAGCCGAAGACTCGGGGGGTAATTCGCGCCTTGTTAATTAGAGCGCATGCGCGGTGGGAGCCCGCTTTCGTCGTGTCTCCTTTAATTAATACCGACAGCCATGAATTTGCGGGGATTAAGAAGAACTAATGCCGACAAACTTCTGTTCGACGCCTCAAATTAAAACGCAACACGGCAACGATCAAGAAACATTTTATAGAAATACTATTGACAAAGTCGAATAAAATCTGTTTATACAATAATGTGCAGAAACACCAGCGCACGACAGAGCTTTCGAACGCGCTGCGAGACTGTGCTGCGAAAACCGTCGATCGCTATCCAATCGAACTGTCATCGTCAGCGCGGGTTACACCGGGTTCGTACGTTTAATTGTTCGCGTGCGTTCGGAAAATTTCGCTCGTTGTTTAAGCTAAAAAAAGGACGCACAGAAAAAAAAAAGGAAACCGGCAACAGCTACACGTGTACCTACGAGATCGAGGTCGAGCCAGCACAATAGCTCGATTTTTAACAAACTAGAGCGACTAGCTCCGTTTCACGGTCGGCATTGCAAAAATAATGGAATAGAACGAGATCGAACAATGAACGCGGAAAACCCCGCATCCGCGGGAACTCCGAATCATTTCAACGATACTTCTTTTTTATTGAGGAACGGGGACAACGTGCATCTCTGACCTCTTTTTTCTATTAAAAACGGAGAACAAAATGTCGGTGAACTCGTCCGGTTCTAAGTCCCGGCGACCTTGTTTCCCACACGGACTTGCAGCGGCTCGCTTGCAAAACTGCAATTTCACTTGGTTTCTCTTTTTCTTTTTTCGCAAACGCGAAGGGTTCATCTTTTTAAAATGAACGTATTTTACCGACGAGGAACAGTCCGAGCGAAGTGAGATCACTTTTCATGAAACTTCGCCGGCATTTTTCGAGGTCATCAGCGAAGAGGAGATTTTCCTTTCTCGCTTTTTTAGTGGCTCGCGAAACTCGAAAGACCGAACTCCGCCGAAGCGAGTTTCGAACTCGAAGAACGCGTCGAACTTTTGCAAATAAACGTTTTTACGACTTTTTGATGGATCCCGTTGATTTTATGTCAACTTCCTTCTTACTTCGGTTACACGACCTCGAATGATCGCGCCGCGCGCGAAACTCGAAAATTTCGAGGAATTTTCGCAGACTGAATTTCCACACCTTTTTTTCGATCGGTGTTGTCGGTTCTATCGAAGCGTTTTCTCTCGCTTTCTTGCGCGAAAAGCTTTTATTTGAACTTCATGGTCAACCATTTTTCCTATGCACCGTATTCTACTCGTCGGAGGGATGAAAAGTGCAAAAGGGACTACCACAAACATCTGTATGTACTTGCAACTTGTAAACTTCGACCTTTAACTTCAAGGTCGAAAGGTCAAAAATTGTTTTCGATCGCATCGTATTTCACTCGTCGCAAGGATAAAAAATCCAGAAGAAACCGCGGGTTCAAATTCAACCGTTCTCCTAAAAAAATCATGATAAAGTGTTTTTATTTGTCAAACAGGTTTTATTCATATTGCTATTATTATTCCTTTACGATGCAATCAAGAAATTGTTGACCTCTCGATCTTGAAATTAATTTTGCGGCAGCTTCGTGAGCTTACGCCACAGCTTCCTGAGCCAAGAGTCCAGTTCAACCAACCAAGGGCCGAACGCCTCTGTCTAGGGACCTCGCAGGAAACCCGCAAATCCCATGAACGCCAGTCGAAAACCATTTCATAAAATATCGAGAGTGAAACGTGTATCTGTGTACATCCGTGTTGTACATATCCAAAAACGAGAGACATCGTATAAACCGTGGTCGAAATTGTCTCGAGTTCTGTAGGTGGCTTCGACTTTATCCGGCCCTAAAACTTTCAAAATTTCCGCAACGGCTGTCGCGAACGTAGTTTCTCGGATCTCGAGGATCGAACCGGACGAAAGAGGAAGGAAGATCGATCGGTCGTTTCCGGGGACGCCGGGGACCAAAACTTTTCTGCTGGTCGGTATCTGGCTCGTCTTCTCCATTGTACCTGTACGATCGACTTTGTCTCGAGAGCCCTTCACGTTCCGCTGCCCGTACGGGAATTACGTTCGCTCTCGACCTTCTGCCTCTCCCACATCAACCCCCGCTCTCTCAACCCTTCGTCAAGTTGTAAAAAAAAAGAAGAAACGAGAACCGCAGAGCTTCGATAGCCGTTCGCAGAGCAGAAATCCATCTTTCACGGATCCCTCGATCTTCCTCTTTCTCTTTCTTTGGCTCACCGCCGCGCCAGGAAAATACGATTCGTATTTATTACGGTGAGAAAAAATTCCCTCGTCCTCCCACGAAGCTCCTGCGGGTGTGATCCTCCAACAGGAATTTCACTCGAGAGGATGGTTTCGCGAGAAAAATTTCTTTGAGGTCCCGTAACGCCGACGTTTGCCCCGTAAGAAGCTTCCGACGCTCTTTCGCCGCTTTAATATCGTTTTATGATGTCAATAACTGTCTAGGGGTTTACGCGGCTGCAACGCGGAAATTATGGTCCCCTCGTTTGCGCTCTCTTTCACCTGTTTTTCCCCCCTTCACCCCTCTTTTTTCAGACCTAATTGTTGGGCTTTCCGATTATTGATGACGCTTTGCGCGCTCGAAGGGGGTCGCGAAAATCGTGTGAATATTTCTAAGATGTAAAAAAAATGTCTGTCGACAAATAATGGTAATTACGAAACTGATTAAAATAATTCATTCATTTCCCACGAATTGAATTTTAGCGAGAATTTCTTGCGACACTTGATTTTCCATTGAAAAATATAAAATCGTGCATTTTATATATTCCAATTAATGGAGTGTAAATCCTGAGTGCCGGTGACACGGACATCTCCTAAGCGTTTGTTCGCATATCTTCTTCACCCCCTTTGTACCCTCCATTCCACGGCCATGTAAAATAAACGCAGACGTTTTATTACTCGTCCGCGATAAAACGGGCAATTCGTTCGACGAGTATTGAATTGAATGTTCCAAGGAATCACGAAACGTTTTCATGTGTGGGGAAAACAAAATTCCTACGCCATGTTCCTAGCATAAGAATGCTAAGTCTATTTTATCATTTGATCAAAAAACTTGTGAAAGTCCTTAAAACGTGCGTTATATTCCCGTGTGTAATTTAGATGCAAATTGAATGTGTACAAACAAGAACATCATACCGGGTTCGCTACAATATTTCTTAAGAAAATACGGAAGTTCGTCGAAACGTGATTGCACGCATAACATTGCTGTTAGGATGCGTTAGATTTAGTTCAGAAATATAAACAAGCTGCCAGTATGTAAATGATTGAGCAACATATAAATTCCAGGCGTGCCCCATCATTCAGGAAATGTTGTGCAACACATTGCACGTCCTATAGTTGTTGATTTAATCGATAAATCATACCACAGGTTACGACTTGTCCGAAGAAGAGAACAAAAATTTCCAGGTGTCCATCTGTTGCGAAGCGTCCGCCATAAAATTCCAGGCAATCAATGTCTCCTCGTAAAGGCGGAAGGTAAATGGCGACTTCCGGTACCGGCGCGGTGGTCGTACGGGGCCATCAGCGTCGCGCGTCGCGTCACGGCGACGTGTTATGCAAATGCGCGGGAACTCGTTGCAAATGGGAAGATTCATGAGCACAACGGGACGATCAACCGCGAATCAGTTCGCGGCTCGTAATTTCAATGTTTACGGCAGCTCATAAACTCTCCCCTGTCGCAGCTGCGTGTAACACTTCGTCGCCATTTTACTTGTCGCGCGCTGTTTTTCCCCCGTTTCCGGAACCTTAACCCTTCTTGCGCTCGAAGATATTTTAACTGGAAAAGTTAACGCATGTTTTTATCTGATATACACATATAGCAATGCGATTGAATCGCTCGATACGAAATTACCGATGTTAAAATACAAATGTTGTATCTTCAAATTTTAATTGGATATTTGAATGGCCATTACCTCATAATTAGTCTGCGGATATTTATGCAAAATAAAAAATGTTTGCATTGGTTACAGGACAGAGGAGCGAAATAAAAATTGTATTCTTCTTTTAATTATCCTTTTAAGCTGAAACTAACACATCGATGTCCTTAAATATTTGTGCATGTCCACTGTTTTAAATTGTACGTACCCATTTTTCTCGTAAATGCATAAAATCCGCAGTCAAGTCATAATTTATGAATATAAACATTATATCCCCTTTTCAAGATCATATTCGTCCGAGAGATCGAATAAGTTGGAACGGAATTATTATTATCGTAATTTTGCATTACAGACAGCACATCGGAAAGCATTCAGCGTCTGCTCTCTTGGGAGAGCGGCTCTTTCATTTAAGATTATCGAGTCTACTCGGTTGCTTACACATCTTTTTGTCTCCACAACTTTGACATTTTATTCAATTCTGCCGTTCTCAGTCGGCCATAAATCCATTCGTTGTGTCTCGACGCGGCGCGGCGCGACGCCGATAGAGAGGGTTCAGTGACATGCTACCCGGGGCTCTTAAAACTTTTATTGGGGATTTTTAAACTGTTCGACGAAGATTTTGATCAGAGCCGACGCGACACGCAGCCACGGGTCAACCAATTTCCAGTAACATTGGTTCAATTCGACCAACCAATAGACACTCCTGACGTCCATTCTATTTTTACCAGATATCCAATACGGTAAAGTGATTGAAGCCTCATCTTTCTGGGAAACGCTGGAAAACGAGACCCTCTCGAGGTCGGCCATCGAAACGGAGTTAACCAGCCACTCGTTCTTTGTAATGCTGTTTTCGTAATGTTCGAAACGGGAAGGCGGATGTGCAGGTAGCTTAATGGCCATCCGGCAAATTGGTCCTCATTGAACCAGTCGCTACTACCCCACCCAACCCCCTCTGCTTGCCAACAAAAGAACGAAACGATAAAGCGCGGAGATTCCGCGTTTATTATCCGGCTTTTCTTCCCTTTATACCGTCGGGGCAAAGATAATAAAATATCTTCGCGTTCAATTATACACCCTGGAACCACCTTTTCAAACATTTTCAAACGATATTAGCTACAGCGGTTATAGCGACGAACACGGCGCACGCCGAGGAGTTGAAAATTACGGAATTAATCCTTACTATATTTTGGTATTACACCAGTTGCATACATTGCAAAAATTTTTTAAATCATACAGAATGGAAATATTCTAGAACAGAAGAGATGTTTCATTTTTTAGTTAAAATAGCTCCGAGTACAAAGGTTAAACACGCTCGCCGAAATTTCTATAAAGTCACTGCGTTTTGTAATGAATTCTTATTATTATACCATACCAATGAAAAATTTGTATTTGGTAGCATTTCGAGATTACATAAAGAAAGCATACACACCGATTTCAAAACAAACGTAAATAGTGTAAGAATGTTCACCGTACGCATGCATGGCATATCATGCGTTTGACCATAGTATATATTTTTATCGATGTGTGCGATACGTGTTTTGTTAACAAATGTGCGTGGCGTGTTGGTTTTGTTAAAAATAAGAAATACAGACAGTTCCCAACGAGCAAGGAACGGATAAAGAAGGTCGTTTCGAGTCTCCTCCTTACAATAGTCAACATAGCGTTCTAGAATGCGTAGTCCTCTATCCGAGTGTCAACGAGGCACGAGACCAGATACGATAAATCAACAAAAATTGTGATATTTTTCAAATATCTATGAATACGAAGATGACTTTATAGAAATGTCGGTCACTGTAATAAAAAGAACCGGGTCTCTATCAGCGGTCTGAAAAGGCGACACGCGCATCTTGCAATATGAATGTTGGTAACCGGGTGAATACGGAGTCGGTGCGCGCGTGTTAGCCGAAAACCAGGATAAATTCAGCCCGACGTGGAACAGAGAGGGATCCGGTGCAATGGTAGAAAACTATCCATTACACGTTGCATTCCAGGTGCATTAGTAAGACTCCGGTGCAAAGGGGGCGGTGTTCCCAGCGGTGCAAAACGCGCTCGGCGAACATGTAGTCGGTAGGCGAGACACAAGGAAAGGGTGCGGAGTTATTTAAGGCCGGTTTCCTTCGATAAAACGACGCGTTCTCCGCTCGTTGTACAGCTCCGCTCTAGTTTCTGGTCCGTTTCTCCGCGGAAGGAAGAATGCTCTCTCCTATGCACAGGGAGAAAGAGAGAGAGAGAGAGAGAGAAAGATAGAGAATGCGACGTCCGTTAGTCCCGTGTCCGTATCGCGGGCCGGCCTTCCAACGCACGTTTGCAGGTCTGCAGGTTGTACCGCGAGGGTTTCGCCTTTATTGGATGAGCCCGTACGACCGCTGCTAATTATGAAATCCCCTTAAAGCCGCCACCTCGGCGAACCGCGCTAGCCGGTCTCGCGCGGACGCCCGGGACGAAAATAACAACGGGGGCCGGCTAAATTCTAATTAACTGCGATTTAGCATTCCCGGTCCTATTTTCACGTGGCTCGCTCTCCCTACTCCTTCTGCTCCTGGGTTTTGCTGTTCGGTTTTTCTTTTTCTTTTTGGAAACAGATAGATTTTTCCGCGACGCCTAGCGCGATAACGAGCGACAAGAACAATTAAAAAAGTCTAACGGCCCTGAGTCGCGACCGATCGCTTGCAACTCTCCCCTCCCCACTTCTCAACCTCTTCCTCATTTCTCCGGATGTTTATTTTCAATGTGCAATCGAGAACAGAACTGCAATACGTATTTTTCGAATATTTTTTCAATAATTTGTCGCCTTTCTGAGAGTGTCCGAATAATAGTAGGACATTATGCGAAATAAGAACGGTCTAGGTAACCGATTTGCAACAAACTGGAAAGAAATAGAAATTAATTTTCTTTCTTAATGTATCGAATAGTTTGAAAATCATGTAATAGTATTTCTAAATTCTTCTAATGTTATATAAATGCATGAAATCCGCTGTCTATCGACGATCGATTTAAAAAATCCTCCCCGTAAACGGCAGAAAGCTTGGCGATACTCTTGGGAAATATAAAAAGCGGCCGCCTAACACAATACACAAGTAAATTGTCGGGTAATTGAATAATAATCCGTTCCGAGCATAATTACGGTTCTCCACTCACCGTGAACGGGTTAAACGCATTTCACAGTTACCTTGTCGATAACTTGGCAGCTCTGCGCCGCTTGCCGCGGGTAAAAGTGCTTTTACCAATTTCCTGGTCGGGTCATACGAGGCTCGGTTCGCAAAAGCCTCGACTATTTGCAGGATGGATGCGCAATCAGCGCATGCAGCGTGTGCGCATAGGTGAGCATCCGCCGACCAATTGCATTATGGTATGACGCTGCTGGTCGAACTTTCCTGCCAGTTCGAAAACTGTCTAATTCGCGAGCGTGACCGCTCGTTAATTGCGAGACGATAATTAAGTTTGAAGGCGGTTCGATGGTGGGGGAAGGTTGAACCAGGGGGTTGAACCACGGGGTTGAACGGGGGCTGCAACGGCCTTCCCGTTCATTTTCTCGGGGGATTGGCTGCAGTTTTCCATGAGTTCTTACTTGCATAAACTGTCGGAAGGCTTTTTGAAGAATCATGGGAGTGCGAACAGTGTGCTGGGCGATCGGTATTTAGCAAATTGCAAAATTTTGAAAAATCTATGGTACACGATTAAACACTTTTCAATGGAACCATCTATAGCAACAGCAATTTTCATTGTGAACTAACAAGTCACCCTCGATAACGTCATCTAACGGTTTCACTTAATATTGGAATGTAAAAGAAAATTTCTATGCTTGGTACGGCAGAATTATTGAAAATCCTATTAATAGGCTTCCGGTAGGCAAAGCGTTGAGCAGCGCTCCGCCATTTTGTTCCTAAGTTTCCCGACGAACGGTAGACATTTTTAGAATTTTTTTCGAGACGATTTTTCTTATTCACCCAGAAATGTCGAGCGCGAGTTCACACGCATTAAAAACGAAAGGGACAGAGAGAGAGAGAGAGAGAGAGAGAGTGGATGACCACACAAATGGAAATGAAGTTTGCGTGCGAAAATGTTCTAAACTCGGCTCGCGAACCCTCTTTCCCTAACGAACCTTTCCAGCGAGCGGCGAGCGAATTCTCATTCTCGGACGCGGTCCATTTTTCTTTGTTCGGTTGGCAAGAAACTCGCGTAAAACTCAGATTACGAGAAGTCAGCAACGCACCCAGCCCTCACATAAATTAAAACGAATAATGGTGTGTCTTTAGCACGATGCTGCTGCCGGTCTACCGTTTGAAACAGGAATGGCCGAGCGTCTTTACACGCGTACGGCCGGAAATAATAGTTCGGTCGGCGAAATTATGTTGATAAACGAGCCACGCAATCTTTCTTGCATTTGCGACGGCTTCAAGTTGCGTCGTTCAATTATTTAGTCCGGTAACTCTTTCGGGAAATGTTGGAAATAGCGCGTGGTCGTTCATCATTGTCCGAAATTATTTCTTAATTCTTTCCCCGATATAAACTGCAGCTATTCCTTTCTGCCGTGTGAACGCGTAAAATCCTTAATAAATTAATTACGCCACTGCAGACTTTATACATTCGTGGTACAATGCTTTCGTTCAACGAAGTAAAATCATTTCTGTATTTATTTATTAACATTATCTT
The DNA here is from genome assembly GCA_028455805.1 of Lasioglossum figueresi. Classification (NCBI taxonomy): domain Eukaryota; kingdom Metazoa; phylum Arthropoda; class Insecta; order Hymenoptera; family Halictidae; genus Lasioglossum; species Lasioglossum figueresi. The sequence continues at coordinate 15,694,631 of CM052201.1, read as the reverse complement.
ATTAACATTCCGTATAATATAGGACATAATTATAGCTTTCTATCGATCGTATTTGTTGTTAATATAAAATTATTGATGCTGTTTATTAATGCCGAACGCATTAATAATTTTATAATATAGGACATAGTTTAAGTAATTCCATTAACCATTTCATTACGCGAACACGTACGAACAAACGAACGCGACTGTTTTCCGGAAAGTAACAATGAATTTAATTATAACTTAAACGAATTCCCCTTTTTTAACACTCCCGCGAGCGCAATCGAGATATTTCCCATCGCGATCTAATTAATTCGCGTTATCAACTCGACTTTCAACCGTAATGGAACTATTATTGCCCCGTCATTAATTTTTTTACATAGCAGAGATCCATCAGCACTTGGTAATCGAAAATTCTATGCGCTGTTCGGTCATTAAAATATTTAATACATTACCGAACGAGCTCTGTGTAATTTGGTTGGCGCATTACGCCGTTCCGGGAAAAATTGAAAATCGACTGCGGGGATTGCAGACTGATAGTTTTAACGAGGATATCGCGTAAAACGGGGAAAGCCTCGAATGATCCTGTATAATAGTTTAGAGGGCAATACTACTTTCCCCCGATAATTCTTCGTTCGCCGTGTTTATCCAATCCATCGATAAACGCATTAACAAACCGGTCGCGCTCTGATATTTGATGGCGAGCAGATAACTTCGTTAATTAGCGACGGATCTCGCTATTATCTCGCAGAGACCTCTAAACAGCGCGGCAGCATTGTTCCCTGTGCCACGGCAAAACATTATTAAATCATCGCGCCCTGCCTTGTAATTGATCATTACATGCTCGTGACGCGTGTACGAACCGATACGCTCCCGAAACGTATTTACTCGGACCGTATTTCCCGGCCGACAACGTCGACGACGATTAATTCGACTGGAAAATCGGCCGACCTCGATCGACTTTGATCACTTTTCTTCGACGCTAACCGAGCGGCATTTTCGATAACGTCGTTTAGTCGAGAGCTGCTGACGGACGCCATTGCGGATCTCTATGCGAAATAAAAATTGTACGCGAAACGTTGGACTTCGACACTTTCGACAAATTCATATTTCGAAACTCTTTTTGAAACAATTGGCTACTTTCGATTATTTTATAAAAATACCAAGAACATACTTAGTCACATTTTTAGACGGTTTTACCATAACGCGTGTATGTCTGTGTGTTCCAAGGAACAATAGTAAATTTCCTGTAAACGCAACTTTATGCAATAATTGTAAATTAAAAATCTAGTTCGTTGGGATCGATGATGACATTTGTCACAGAAAATTAATTGAGCGGATATTTGATATTATTCGAATGAACACGCACCGAGTGTCCGATTGCCGATGGCAGCCATATTGGATGTTTGCGTGGAAATAATGCTTTAAGCCAAAAGCGATTATGTTTCAAATAAAAATGAATTCGAGGTTAACAGAATTTTTTAGGAGTGCAATTTTTGAAATTTTTTTTTCAAGGAATTCTGTTATAAGAAACTGTCGTGAATTTTTTGATATTTTTGCAATACGAAATCAGTGTTTTACAGGTCCGCAGTTACGCCAAGAGTCGATCTCGAATTCAAGAGCAGTTTTCTATTTAATTGACCGGGCATTTATTTGCACGAGGATCACGTGTTAATTGAAACGTCTCTGCATCGTTGATGACCTTCGATCAATCATTCGTTGACTCTGTATTTCGATCGCGCGGGCATTACCATTAATGGTAATTTGCAGTTTAAATGAGGCTGAGAAGGTACATTGTTGAACAAACAACTTTGTACGTGCGATTCCCACCTAGGCATTTGTTTGCGCCGAAACTCAATTTCGAAAAGCTAATTAAAGGGAAAATCGGTCGCACGTTGATCGCTAACGCTAACACCAATCTACGCGGACATACTTTTCCAAAAGATTTGTAACACGTATTAAACATTCTATAATAACGTTGAAAATTCGTGACCTGGAAATCCATGAATCTATTCGTGTCGAATTAATTGGCAATTATAAACTGCAGTTCGTCGAAAAATAACAAATCAAGGTATCCAATCAAACTTAAATAAAAAAAATGCCTTTTCAGATACAACAGCGTTAAACAATTTCGTGCACGCCAACAGATCAAAATTTTTTTAACGATTTCCATGAGGATATTACAAAATTATATAAAAACTTTTTCTTGCAATTGAAAACTTAACGGGTTACCTACCGGTGATGATTCCATAATTGTTGAAAGTCTATGGTTCATGAGGATGTTTTCAAAGAATCCTTCGATAGCAACAGTAATTTCAATCATAAACCAACAACTCACGCTCAATAACAAAATCTAATAATTTCCTTCGGGATTGTTCTGCAAAAGAAGATTTTCAAGCTTCCATTTGGTGCAGCTCAATTATTGAAAAGCCTATTAATAGGCTACCGGTAGGTAAAGCGTTAAGATACGAGGTGTGATAAAAAAGTAAGGTGACTTTTTATTCTCACAAACAAACAAGAAATGCTACACAGGACGAGTGTACCAGCATAAGAAAAAAAAAAGAAAACGAAAATCGACTGTAGGTATCCCGCGAAATTGAAAAAGTCCCCTTACTTTTTGATCACACCTCTCGTTTGACAAAGAAATTTCGAACTCAAGAAATGTTCTTCCATCGCTTTACCAGTCCCATAAAAATTATTAAAAGTTTTTCGACCGAGAAAGCTTAATGTTCCCTTAAGTGACCGCCATTACCCCATTCTCGGCTGGTATTTACGGGAGGAGAAGCGACGTAGCATGCGCATCGACAAAATACCGTGATTGGTGGGCGGTCACAAAGAAAGGTAGACGAGTTTATCTGCACTCTTGGGTCCATTCATCCGCTTTAGCCTCCACTTCAGACAATGGCAATGACTGTGGTAAATGTTCTCTGATCCGCGGACCGAATGCACGTAACCATTGTACATCCCCCGTCATCCCCGGACGTCCCTCTCGGCCGCTTATCTGTAGGTTCCCGATGCCGACGGGATGTCGTCCTGTCGAGGAATCCATCATCTGGCAAGCCAGCTCATCTAGTCGAGTAAATTGACTACGTGCACGAAATATCCTATCTGGCTGTTACCGTACGGCCGCGTGGTAAAGGACGAACGTTCCCGGCACGAAAACCGGGAAGATTAACGCATTTGAGGGACGAAATGAGCGGAAACGATGGTTTCCCATCGGTTTCCGGGGTGAGGATACCGTCCGCAGTGTCTGTGCTGTGCGGCACAGTGACATCGCCGGTCGCAGAATAACGAGACAGAAAGTTAAATTGCATCGAGAATGCTTTCGCGGACAAATTGAAAACTTGCCGGTGTGCCCGCCGACGAGAATTTGCCGGAATCAGTCTCCTCGGATTAATCGGATGTTGCTCTTCGAAACGGATGCCCCCTCCTCCGCCCTCCACCCCTCGGACCACCCTCGGATATCGAACTAAACAAACCGAGCCCGCGCCCGAGACTTTAATAATTCGCTATCGATCCTTTCCGCGCCCTTGTCTCGCACCGATCCTTTTTTATCCGGCACTAGGCTCACCGACTATTTTACACGTTACAGAGGAACCCGTCTATCCAAATTTCTAGCCATTTTTTTATTTCATTTTATAATATATATACTCAGAGAAATAAATTTCTCGATAGTCGTACACAAAAAATACTAGAAAACGTCGTTTTGACACCGGACACTTATTCGAAGTTGGATGCAGACGATGCTGTGTTATTGAAGGACCTACATTATGAAGTAAAATGAATTGAATTTCTTTATTGTCCTTAACACTTCACCTACCGGAAGCCTATTAATAGGATTTTCAATAATTGTGCTGTACCAAAAGAAAGCATAGAAATTTTCTTTTACATTGCGATCTTAAATGAAACTGTTAGATGCCGTTATCGAGGGTAACTTGTTGGTTCGCAATGAAAATTACTGTTGCTATCGAAGGTTCGATTAAAAAGTGTTTAGCATGTACCATAGATGTTTAAAAATTATGCAATAATCACCGGTCGGTAATGTGTTAATGTCTCGATCCAGCCGGTAAAGTTAGCGGATTATTATAATTGTCGAACACGCTGGTTCGCGTAAGTAAATGACAAGATTTCGACGAAAATTCATAGTTGTCGCAGGATCGTGATTCAAAGTTCCATCTGTTATCGCGACAACGGGCAAGAACGCGTTGAGCGTCCTAAAACGACGTTATGTTAACAATAACGTTCCAAAAGTCCTGGCAACACCGTCTTCCGAACCGTTTATATATAATCGTTTTATTCAACGGCAGTCAACACAATAGATACTCTCCGAGGCAGGCTGATGTCCCGGAAAGTTTGATGAAAATTCAGCCGGGCGGAGAGGGCCAACAATGGTCGTCAACGCGTATTATGCTGGACTTACAGCATGTGTATAGATCGTTGTGTTCTTAGTTGTCGACGATAATAATGTAGTCACGGCTAGTGGAAACTTTAAACCTCGTTCAACGACGGTAAATAGAATGCATCCTACTTGCGGTACGCTTGTCTGACGAGTCGGAAATTAGTCCCCCTGGTAACGCGAAATCTCGCGAAAACAGGGTTACCGGAATGAAACTGAGTGGCAGAAATGCCACCTGGCTGAACAATCGCGTTCTGATCTGAATTATTGCCTGTTAATTCCGCGGAATCTTGTCTCTGGCATCCTTCTGTTATTCTACCATCTATTCTCAACCTCGGATCAGCTTAAATAGATTCTGGGAAAATTAATACGAACTCTAGCATCGTTCCCGTAGGATTTCCCGGGATGAAAGAATATTTGTTCACCGTTTCTAGCTAACGGCTAACTGTCTACCAAAAATCAAGTTTCTCTATTTCTTCTCTTCTTCTGAATTTCGAGAGTTTGTTTCGTTGGTTTCGCATTTAAACGAATTAAACTGTTATTCTACCATCTATTCTCAACCTCGAATCAGCTTAAATAGATTCTCGGAAAATTAATACGAACTCTAGCATCGTTCCCGTAGGATTTCCCGGAATAAAAGAATATTTGTTCACCGTTTTTAGCAAACGGCTAACTGTCTACCAAAAATCAAGTTTCTCTATTTCTTCTCTTCCTCTGTATTTCGAGATTTTGTTTTGTTGGTTTCACATTTAAACGAATTAAAGAAATTCGTAAGATCGAGTAAGTCGCTCATAAACACACAGCGGATCTTTGTGCAGAATAAAATCGTTCTACCCGTGTTAATACGTTTGCTAACAGGTTGAAAGTGACGTAACGGTATATTTAAATTCATGTAATGTTTCTACCGTTTTAAATCGCACGTAAATTGCACAAAGGTCCGCTGTTTACTCATAAATAAGGTCTCGCATGGAAAATATGTAACGAATTGTTCCGCCACGAAACAGCTGGACGGCGCGAGAACGTTCTTATTAATTGTACCGAACGGTTATTAACGAGACCGGGGGCTGGCAAATCCGCGTGTCTCCAGGATGCATAATTCATGAACAGCCGATACACGCAATCATCGCGGTATTTGCTAAACACGCGAATCCTTCCCTTCGATTTGCATGTCCGTGCTCTCCAGCAACGACAACCACCCACCGCCGCACCGGCAAACAAAAGATGTTGGGTTTCCCGGTGGGCGGCAGCGGTCGAATAAAACCCCGAAGGAAGGTGAAAGGGAGGCTCGGCGCATTAATATTCATTTAACGAAACCACCTATATGCTCGGAATCACCCTCGACCTCGTTTTCTTCCTGTGTCGCGGCCACGCGCGAAAACATGCACACTTAGAACTGGGTTACACGAGCGCCGACGTGCAGCCTCCTGCATCCAATATGTAGCGATAATTTCCCTGCCTCGTCATCGAATTTGACAGCCCAGAAATCTGGTCTCGCAACCACAGAAGACTCTCCACGAATTTTTCTGTCCCGAAATTTCGCGTCTGATGAAAATTCCCGAGTAAAACTCGTTCACGTAAAATATACTGTGTAAAATTTCGAACAATTATACGCGATCGGTGTGTGCAAATTAAGGGGGTAGATGTGTTTCCAGGATGCAAGGGTGCAGGATATTGCAAACGATGGGGTTTTTCAGTAGTCAAAAGCGATAAACCCGAAAACGGAACTGCGCCGCGTTTGGTATCATTTTAATCAGAAAACTGTCGCGACTACGTTAGGTAATACTTTCATAGAAAAGTAATTCTTCTCTTTCAGATTTTGCAAGACAAGAAATGAAGGAACATGTACCCGACGCGCAACGAGATTCCAAAATTTCTCGCATATTTCGAGACATTCCCATATTTTGAGCGAGAATCGTATGGAGGAAAGCTTCGTCGCTGTATTCCACGTTGTTTCATCATCCCCTCGGCCTCGGAAATTGTGTCTCCAGGCAAGATTCGGGAGGTAAGGAGTCGACGGTTCGTTCGATCAACGAGTCAAAGCAATTTCCAGTCTATAAAACGTCGCGGGGGCATGAATGCCGGCGGATCTTGCTTATAAAACTCTTATCTGTCAGGAACACCGGCGGTCACAGCGGGGATTCAACTAGGAAAGTCGGAGGGTCTAGGTACGATGACAAGGCTGGCGTGCAATAGAACCAAGTCGGCCCATTGTCGAAAGACAAAAGGTTTCCAACGTAAGTCATAACTCTCGTCGCGCTGGTGCTCGACCAACTTTCGGCCCGGGAACGAGTCGTTCTGTCTCCCGGCTGGCATCATTTTTATTCGAGCCTCACTTTTGCCGGCGTTGACAGAATTACGAGAAGAGCGCGGGGGCGCGCACCGCGCGGCACTTTCAAAGGGGATTTACCGCGTTCAATATGCTTGCCGATCGAAATACGAGCGAATCCGTCATTTCGGTATACCTGTCGATATTTTCTTTCGCTCAGCTGGCCCTGCGAATTTCGATCGTTGCTTTTTCCCCGTTTTTTCGGAAAATTTCATCCTCGTACGAATTTGCAAGGTTTAATAATGCTGGCAATTCGGTTTTCCCCTTTGGGCTCAATTTTAGTTTGCATCTCTTTTTTTTGCGTGCTATATATACTATATGTATGAATATATTTTTGACACTGGTAGGTCTGTAAAAAAGAATTATGAATAAACGACAATTTCATGAGGTAATTAAAGCACCGAATATATTAGAGAGTGCGGCGTTGAACGCGACACGAAAGGGAGGATTTTCATTTAAGGAGACAACGAGGGTTAATGTCTCACGGTGGGAGGAATATCGAAGGTTATTTTCCCGGTGAGACAATAACGTGACGTTTCGAAATTGATTTCCCCGGTGACCAATCGACGGCCATCACGGTCAGCAACGTTTCAATCGACAAAGTAGATTGATTCCGCGTGGACCGCTAATTTTGCTGAATTTTCAAGGCGAGCCGAACGGCCGTATTGTTCACATTCGGCGCACAATTCGAGAAGTGGTCTTGGCCCGGGGCCTAATTACCTCGTCGATCCGAGAAACACGCATCGTCCCGATGCATCATGAACTACGGATTGTTTTTGCACGGTGTAATTATAGACCAGGCGACCCGCCGAAACTGCAGCCGCGACGAAATCCTCGATCGATCCGCTACACCGCGACGGCTTCGCTAGACACATCATCGGACACGTATTTGCACACTCGAATAATCCGCCATTTTTCACGAATATCCGAAGCCCGTGCACCACACCTCAATGGCAGCTGCGAATTTATAAAATGCTACAAAACGTTCGTATGGGCGCATTCTTCTTGCACAATGCATTGACCGCTGCGTCAATCATAGTTGAATTATATCAATAAATTATATCAATTATCTGTTCAACTCGCAAGTTCCTTTCTATCGTATTTGCTTCAACTAAATTACGATTTTTAAAAGGATTATAAATTTCAATTCAGTTTCAGACCCACGAGCTACACTGATTTTACACGATTTTTCAGACGGATGGTGCAGTGTACAGTGCTAATTAATTTTGTGTAGCGCCCGATATTGGCAACGATCGAGAAATCGCCTCGATCGATCTTCTGTCTCGAGTAGAAGCTCCGCTAATGGAGATTAGAAAAACCTATTCCCGAAATCATTATCTCCAATTTATCTACCATAGTTCGATCGTCGATCCATTACACTTTCAAGCTCGTCGCCGATATATTTCCCGCACGTTCGGTTCGTAAAATTTTCAAAGTAGCTCGTATTTAACAGAACTCCGGGGTTCGTATCTCCCGCGTGGCCACGGGATCGCGAAAATTATCTTCGGGAATATCGAAGTTACCAACGAGCGACGCCACTTCCCTGCTCATCCATTAGAACAAAAGGTTTCCAGGTCATCGTCGGTATTTCTCGATTATCGGCTTGGCGAAGACGGATAAAAGCGGAAATGAAATTTTGCGAATGGGCTTTCGCGACCCTTTGATCCATCACGCGTTCAAATCCATTTTCTTATCGCCGCGATCGCTGAAACTGCGAGGGCCCTTTACGTTTTCTGAGGCTTCGTAACGTTGCCGCGACGTAAATCAATTTTAACATCGCTCACAGTGACTGTGTCGCGTGTCTCTATAATTTCGTTACGCTTACAGCGTTTTTATTCATTGTAGAACTGCGAGATCTGATTAAACAGTTATTTAGCGTGCTCGTGAAAGTCGAATGAATTTCAAGCATTTACAACAAAATTGTGTAGGTGCAATTTAAATCAGTAAAAATATTAAAAGAATTTGAAAATACCGTTCCACCGTCTAGTAATTAACACTAGGTTTACGGAGCTCTAAAAATACCTATTTCACATTATTTTATAAACACACCAAGCGTGTGCCTATCCAAATTTTTTGCCATTTTTCCAATAATATATACCCAAAGAAATAAATTTGATAAATGATTTCTCAGGGAAGCATCTTTACAATCTTAATAATTGCAAATTAAGAATATTACAACCCGTCATTTTGACGGGCCCCGTAAACCTAGTGTTAACGAACCATTTTAGTAATGTGAAACACAAATATAAATTTAAAAATTGACAGAAACTCGATCATTATTCATAATTTTCAGTATTCGTCACTTATTCTTCACTTTGAAACATTTTGCACGGCGAAGCAAAATGAGATGGCTAATTTTATGAATTAAAAAGAGCTGAATATTTTTGCGTAATTTCAAGCAGCCTTTCGAAACGTTCCCTGACAACCACAGTTTGCTATAAACTATATAATTCCTAAAAATATAGAGATCTTTATAGGAAGCTTGCAGCTCAAGCGCAGAATATTTTTCCGTCGAATATTTCGATTGTCATCGGCGCGGTTCGGGGATCGATAAAAACAATTTTCGGTCGAAATGTTTGCGCAGAACCGTTCCGGAGAGTAAAAGGATTATTGGCCTGTCCCAGTCGGACGTCTTTCCTTCCCGTAGTCGGAAGTGCGCGATTCGGATTGAAATATCGGCAATGATCGCTCAGTAGTCTCGAGACGGATAACGAATGAGACTGAAATTGGATTGGATTATCGATCAGTCCATATTTCAGCGGCTGGTTAAATTGATAATGAAATCGCTGTCGGTTTACCGGGTTTCCCTCGTGCCTGGCAACGACCACTGTCATCCTGCCGCTTATCGATACCCCTGTAAAATTTCCATCGTGCCTTTTAACACGCTCGTTCGAGCTTCCTCTCGCGTTCCCGAACAGATTTCGTTATCTCCGATTCGAAACTTCGCCCGTGAAGAAGCGACTGAAGCTGCGATACTCGGCTCTCGAGAACTTCTCGAACATCGAATGCAAATCGAAGGGTGTATCGTTAAAAATCTGCCGCAGTTGTTGTCGATGCATGGCATCCTTCCAACCGATTTTTCTTCGAGTATTTCTAGGCAACGCGATGTAATACAAATTTTTTAAAAATCATTCCTTTCGTTTATATAATACATTTTCGCTTTGTTGCGCGTATTCATTTTGTTGTTGGGTAACCTGAAACGTAGTCAGATATCTGTAAAATCAATAATTGCCGAATCTCCTTGATCAAACTAATATTCGTTCGAAATAAAATCCTCGTTATTCGAATGTCTTACGCATACGCATTGATTGCTAACGATGGTAATTAAATCAATTATCCGCAGCGAGGCTATTAACTAAATCATCTAAAAAAATACTGCCACAATAACCTCCGCGAAGAAGTGCGCTTCATTCGAGACACTTTGAATAAAATCCGATGGAAAATATTGCTATAATATGGACGGTGAAAGGTTCATTTATCCTCGAACTGAATAAACCATGATCCCCGGGCTGCACTTATCCGTCGCTTCAATTTTCAATTTACAAAGAAAGCCATGAGAGAAGTCCTCGGTAATCGATCGATCGATCCCGAGCCAGTCGAGACAGCTGCGGAGGGGAGTGGTAGGAGAAAACGTTTGCTATTGACAAATCCGTGAGAGATGTACAGAAACCATGAAGGAATTCGCCGGTGGAATTCCGATCCGGTGAGTTCCTGCGGATAGAATAGAAATCGTATCGAAATCGGATCGCTGCGTTCTCATTCCGTTCCATATCGCTTCCTTCGCTCCTCCCGGAGCAAGCTCCTTTTTTCCGAAAATCGGTCCAGGCGTCTCTCCGCCATTCCGAGAAATCAATTGTATACGTTCGCCGGGATCCTTCGCGAAAGAATGCGGAGTCGCGCGAAACGTCCCTATATTCGCTGTTTCGAAAATCGCTCCGCTGAAAATATTAACCCTTCGAGGACGACGACGATCGGCATTTTCCTTCTCCACGATGGATGTTGCGTTACGTCAGGAACGTTACCGAAAATTCAGACTCTGATATTTTCCATAACCACGTTCGAGGTATGAAAGTCTCTATTGTGTCTAATCATTTGACTGTGTATAATCCATTTGAAAATGTAAAAGTATTTTTCTCCCTCTTTTGCGAAGAGGCACTTGTCGCGACTCCGGACAAGATTTTCACGAGGCTGAGAAAATAATATTGGAACTTCTGTCCCTTTTCCAATGCAAATATGTCGCACTCTATTTTAGCACGGTCGAGGAACGGGTACGAACCAGAGTATTTTTCCTGGGCAAATTAAACCGCGCACCGACAAGGTTGCTTCGTTCCGAGCGATCTATGAAATCACTGCCAGTAATTCACTCTTGGACGAGGAATCAGGCGCCGCTGCCAGTGGCTGTTAATTTATATCCACTGATACACAAAGGCTAGCAATTTAGTTAATTCGCGATCACATGGTTCTCGAGAGACGTGGTCGTTTTTCGTGAATAAAGTTAGACGAAACCCTGACGGAGTAAATGTCCAAACAATTTAGTAGCAGATTCGAAAAATATTCAGTAAGAGAATTGTGTAAAATCGTACATTAATTGTGCGACAGAAAATAATACGGTGTCAGAGTGTAAGTAGAAATGGCCAATATTGGTCGGACACGTTATCGATTACAATTCTAACTTCATTTTTCAACTGGGATACAAATTGAAAAATGTTGCTCTACACCGTACACATATTTTCCCCGTAAAATCACTATTCTTTTGAATAATTTCGCTCCGCTATATCTATCAGCATCTTTTCATCGTACACGTTCATTCAACTTTATCGTACAGATCCTCTAAAAGTGCTTTATAGCCAGTTCAGCAGGATCATAGGATTTTATAAATGAACTTAAAGAAACTGCAATTTCAAACAGACATTTATTTACTCTATCCGAGAGCTGCGTAAAGTTTCAAAGGAATAAAAAGCTCGTTAAAGTGGATCAAACTTTTAACTACCTAGAAATTTCACGCTGTATGAGCTGGCATCGGTTCGCCAATGAGGAATCGCTAATAAAGCTGATTGTAGAGCCAGCGTTAAAACAAGGAACAGGGCAAAATGCTAATCCAATAATACGTGTGCCTCGGACATTGAAAATCTAATCACTACTCAGCGAGTTTTATGCATTTATGACCGTCCTGACTTCGTATGGAAAATAGCCTGAAAGACGTTAACGAGATTATGTTCTTTCGCATTTATCATACACAATCTTATGTTGCAAATCGAATCCGGAACGCTGATTCGGAACAAGACCTAGCCCAATAGTCCGAAGACCTGGATACGCTAGCAAGCTAAGCTAAGCTAAGCTAAACTGAGCTAAGCTAAGCCTTGCCATGCTAAGTTTACACATATTCAGTTTTGGGGAAAACGGTTGCGGTATATTACGGCAAACATGTGCATCTTACAATGGCGTAGCAGTAATTTCGATGAAATTTTTGTGAAATGCAGAACTGTGAAAAACTACATAACAAAATCATATATGCGCTAAAAACGTATATTTTATAACAAGCTTAAATACTGTAGAATATATTTCCACCAAAAGAATGAGACATTATAAAAACAAAGCGCATCAGTTTGTTTAACCCCTTGCCGTATTTCAACGAGCCACACGCTCTCGTCGTGACGATTCTGAACAAAGACTAACAAATACGAACGTTACGCCTTTCTTTTTAAATTCAATATTTAAGCATTAAAATAAATGTAGCCATATAAAAAAATATAAATTTTCATTTATCTTCATTTATCGGGACGAAGATGTTTTAATCGCTGTATAGTGACTGTAAATAGAATGATACGGCAAGGGGTTAATTGTCGAGCAAAAACAGCTCGGCACGGAACGTGTTAAAATCCTTAATGAACTTACTTTCGTAGCAGATCCACGCCTCAAGAAACCCACACAACAAGGTTCGAACGCATCCCAGATCTAACCCAGACCTAGCTCCAGAAAGCTCGCCCGAAGCCCCTCCTATCTGTCCTAGCCCAAAACCAAACTTAACCCAGATCTAATGCAGACCCATCCGCACAAAGCCGGAGAGCCAGAGTACCTAAGCATCGCCAGCCTAACCGTAAGCTAAACTTAACCCAGATCCAACGGCGCATGCAGCTAGCCTGCGAAAAAAGCGTGCGAGCACCCAAACATCTCGAAAGCGAGGCAAGCAGGCAAGCAGGGCGGTCGAGACCGTTCGTCAAAACTCGCTCGCTCCTCTTTGAAAGCTTTATTAACCGGCCGAGACGTCGTCGTCGCCGCCGCCGTGGCGTGGTATACACGGAACAGAAACTGAAACAGCCTGTACACACGTCGTCGCTTTTCTTTCCGCGTTCTCGCGTGCTTCTGACGGACAAACGGACGACAGAGATAGGCGGAATCGCGCCCCCGGCACTAACGACGCCTCTTCTCCCGACAAACACACAGCCGACAAAACCCTCTTTCCCTTCGAGCCCTCTGTCCTTCGCGCTACCATTCAACGCGGCAGTTCGCCGTCTTCTTCTTTCGCACGGCAAATACTCGCCGGCGAGCATGTAAACTGGAACAAAAGTTTCGACGCACACCGTCAACGGCCGAGATAGCGCGACAGCTAGGGTTGCGCCACGAGAAAGCTGGACGAGGGGGACAGTTTCTTTAAAGACAAAGCAAGAGCAAAGCGGATGAAAGGTCCGAAGGGTGGCTCTACCCCTCCCGTCCCTTCCTATCGTCCCTGTGTACCTGCCAGACTGTAATTGCAACTTGATGCAGAAGCACGGATGCAGTTTTCGCGAGCCGACGCTAACGAAACCCTGAACATTATCAACCAGTTAACTGCGTTCGACGCGTATACAATCAAAATCAAAGTCAATCAAAATCTCTATCGCGGTGCAATAACAATAACCTTTTGAAGAACGAATTGTTAATTTTTTATCAAATAAAGATGTAATCCTTCCCTCGTTTTTCGTAAAATTTATAATAGGACACATTGCCCCGCGTTCGACGTGTATACTCGTTATCAGAGCCGGATTAAGTCCAGTAGCAGAAGTAGCAAATGCTACGGGCCCCGCGCTTGCAGCAGAAGAAGCCCTGGCTACTATTAACACATATTTCTGCTAAAAAAAAAGGTCCTTCGTTGTGTTTTGCTTTATTATCATGCAAAAGCTAGGGCTATCAGGTAACATTCGCTACGGGCCCCGCGCCAGCTTAATCCGGCCCTGCTCGTCATTGGTTGCTTTAATTCCGCACTCTGTGGAGAATTTTTAAAATGAAATTCCGCAGTTAAGAGGTTAACAAGGACACGTGGCCGACAAAATGTGCGAATGATTCGCGTTTAAGCGATCCCCCGGAAACCCGACAGAAACTCGAAATATTAGAACTCAAGAAATTCTGGTTACGAATATGCTCTTCTCGTGGAATCAGTAAACAATTTGTATTTCGAAAATATTGTAATATTTAGGTACAGTGAACTTTTCTTGTTACCCTGAAGAAATGATGAAATTTTTATGTACATTCCCAAGGTTTCACTCATGTTCCCAGGAGGTCCCAGACATTTTTCTCTTTTCCTTGAAAAATTACGAGAATTTATCTAACTTGTTGCAACTTTTGTGCACTTTTAGAGAAATTACGTTTTTCAAGACATTTTTCGTACGTATTAAAATGCGCATAACCGAATGCAACAGATGGAGGACAAACGGAACGAGAATTGAATTAACAGTGCTAGACTGAGAGATGCTAATCAACCTTTTGTCTCAGTCCCAAGTACAATGTTCGCGCGTATTAATAAACGTAATATAGTTGTACAGATATTATTGGTGAGAAGATGATATTGTACACCACAGAGAACACTGTTTTCTTAGTAAACACGAGATGCTAGCTCCGCTGTCAGCTGCTTAATTTCATTGAGAAATTTCATGACAACTGAGAATGCTGTCATGCCGTGCAGTCCATTAATTACAGATTTATATTTGGACGCTCTTTGACCCTTTGTCCTCGTTTATCTTTACACACTTCTGTGAGTGAAAGCTATATGGAGAACACCGAAATCAATTCTATATCGAGTCAAATAAAAATCCGTACGAATATAAATTTCACACGCTCACTACCATTTTACGAACATCGAGTTTCGCGAATTTCAGATAGATTTCCATCATACCACGTCATGCATTCATTTTTAGAATTTGGACGGAAAATACTGTCATGTAGAATTGCTCCACAGTTTGTTTGTTTTCTCGAAATGATTCTACTGTCCAATTCATCAAACATCTCTATTTTAGTTCTGAAACGTTTCAACTTGTAGACATTTAATATTATGGCATATTATTGACGTTCTACAACAAACTCATTTATACTTCCGAATCAAATGATGTACTTGCAAGCAAGCAACTGGATTCGACCGATTTTCTAAATTTGAAAATGACGAAAAGCATCGAGAATTTAATTAAAACCCGCCCAATCGTAATAATCGGTGGCTACAATGGAGAACTATGTGCTCGCATTATAATTCGAGAGTTGTTTACGACGACAGCAATATCGCAATTATTGTGCACGTCTATTTATTTAAATGAAACCGGATGTTGCCAGCGATTCATTCGGGATTTTAATAAAGACCGAAATAACGTAAGAAGATAAAACACGATAATGGAATGCAATAAAACGTGGTGCATTATAATAAATTAAATTGTGCATGCTCGCGGAATCGGCCGCACGAAATTCCCCATCGTTGATTCTTCCCCAGCTACGTGGAGCTCTTTAATATTTAAAAGCCCAGTGCTCCGTTCTCGCGTCTCTGATGTTTAATGCAATATGCATCCCAGAGGTGCAGAGAAAGCGAAACAACAACGGGAGCGTATCAAACATATTGCGATCCAAAAACGTAACATTATGAACACCGAAATGTATGTAAAACGTTCCCGTACGGCCGCGGGAACGTAAACAAAAGCAGAACAGCAAATATACGGACGATACCAGAGGAGCAGAGAAAATAATCGTGCACCAGAGTAAAACAGGGTATTTAAGCGACGATTATTCAATACTATCTCGACCGGTCCATTTAAATGGGAACACCATTACTAGCTTCGTTCTCCGTTGATATATGGGAGATCGATAGAAACAAAAACAGAAACGCCGAAACATGCCTTGAAATTAGATATCAGCTTCTACGTTTACGTGGAACAGGATATACTTCTTATATATATATATATATATATTTCTTCTTTTACTCTTTACTATATTCTTTATTGCAATTCTTTCCTGTAATTCAACCTAGCTCGATATTTTTATAATTTATGGAAAATCAATGGGCAACTCGTTCATGGCCAGTTCCACTTAACTGTGTGTACGTCTGACAATCGATATGGCAAATACATCGATTTCCTTCAGACATTATTCAACGAAGAAGACACGCGTCACCATTGTCCATGTGCTTGTTAGTTTTTAAGATTAAATAAAAACCAGGTGAGATGCAATTAGTTCGTTCTAGTGAAATTGAAAAGGAGTGGAACGTTTCGGAGAGCGAGTAAAAAATGAAGCCGGACTTGTGTCAGTAGTCAGAGTCAACGGAGTGCAGGACAGCACGAAGTGGATCACACTTTCACGTCGAATCGCCGTGCTATACTCGTCGTTTTCTCCTTCGTCTCCGAAGTTCGACGGTTTCCCGTTGGTGATCTGCAATATTAACGCAGCCCCTCGAGAAAGGAGAAGGGGGGTTTCCATTTTAATATTCTAACCCTAAAATCGAACAGCTTCCCGTCGAAGATCGGCGGAAACACTTTTCCCCAGCCACATGGAAAAATGATACTGTCACGGTGGGTCGAGGGTGGCAACGATCGACCGGGAAAAACAAAAAGAATCGCGGAATAAATTATTTCGTTAGCTTTGTAGATTTCAGATAAAATCTGTGCTGCATTTCCTACGGAGTTTGAAATATTTGTTTTAATCGCTGCGTCCGCTGGGCAAGAAATTACAAAATATGCAAATGTATGCGATCCCGATCCAGGGGTAAATCAATGCAACTACTATTACGCTGCACGGACTCTGTGTATGATTTATCACGGCGGAAATTGAGTTCCAAGAAAACGAACCGAGAGTCGTTTGCGTCGCGAGCCTTAGAAAACCTGAGAGTAAAAAATAACATTATTCGCGTCCCAGAAATTTGAATAACGCTCAGAAGGTTTCGCAACGTTGCTGTCCCCGGAATGAAGTACAAAGGGAAGCACGGTAATCGATCTCGCCCATGGTCTTCTCTTCGTAGACAATGAAGAGAGGTTCGCCGTGTATGAAAACAGAAGCAAAGCATCCTCATTAAATTTACGCTGGAAAGCAATAACCCGATCTGTCAGGAACACTCCTTTTATGGCTCCCCCTGCACCTCCAATTCTTATTAAACGTTTCATTGATAGCAAGCGAAAATGCTACCCTCTGACTACGGATCGGCACTGCGAAGATTCTTTGATCGTGAAAAACTTACGAAACTATTGCATTATTTAGATGATTATGGCTTTCGAAAATTTTCGAAAAATGCTAGGATATAAAATACGACAGAATTTAGTACGATTTTCATTGATTTCAGATCTAAAAAGGCTACTACCGTGGAAAATAAGATTCCATTTTATTCGAGTTTCTGAAAATTCGTCCACAAAAATTGCAAATTGCATGAACGTCCGCAGTTCAACGATTACAAAGAATCTATTCGATAAAATTTCATGTTCGATGCAGGATTTTACTATATCGGAAAATAGCGTAAACGCATGAAGACGTCCATCGACCAGCTTCGCAAGGTTTTTACGCGACGACTTTCGAGCTCTACTCCCGAGAGTTGCTCTAGCACAGGATTCAGTGGTAGACACTGACCTGAAAGCAGCTTTACAACATCTCGCTCTCCAATAGTTGTCGCTTATACTCTCGAGAGGCGGCTCTTAAGTGAACACGTTGCATTAGAGTCTATAGAGTCTCTTTGGTCCGCGGAGATTGCGATCAAAGATATTCTAGGTATCTTCAGGATCTAAGTTCCGCCGCTCGCAGAGAGATTCTTGCTTTCAGATCGAGTTTCTGGTAATAGAGTCGTCGACGAGTTTTCGGGGCTACAGGATCCACCAAAAATGATCCTCCGGAAATCGCGAAAACAATTTCGTTTTATCGATCATCTTTTTTCACCTTTCTCGTATCTTTTTCAAATATTTATATCCCAAGGAATGCTGTTTTTTGAATGTATAGCCGTGGCGAAAAGTCAATTGTTATCTGTAAGTTTTCTTACGTGCAATTATCGGGTCGATGTGGGGAAAAGTTTACGATTTAACCAGTTAACTGCGTTCGACGTGTATACGCGTCAATCCACATCTCTATCGCGGTGCAATAACCTTTTCAAGAATGAATTGTTAATTTTTTATCAAATAAAAATGTAATCCTTCCTCGTTTTTCGTAAAATTAATAATAGGACCATTTGCTCTGCGATCGACGCGTATACTTGTCATTGCTTGATTTTAATTCCGCGCTCAGTCGGGGATTTTTAAAACTAAATTCCGCAGTTAAGAGGTTAAACAATTCCTTGAAATAATAAAAACAAACAGTGCAACCACGAGTCTGGACTCACTTGAATAAATAGCAGTCTCGAGCGATAAATAAAAATTGGGTAAAGTAGACCCGTAAGATGTTTCGCGCAGCTGTTCCGGAGGATCTTGCGAGCGGATAATGGAAGCGTAATATTTTTCGGGGTGTCAGTCTCATCTCTGATGTTGCCTAGCATCTTGTTTGCCCTGACAACGGCAGGTTGGAGTGTACGAAGCCTGATTTACTCGCGAGTAAAGCCTCGGACAGCTCGCGAGTATCCAAGCGGGCCGCAATCTGCTCCGGCGCGGCCGCGCGTATCTACTTCTCTCTAACGCTCTCGTCTATTTTCACCGTGCGCGCAAGTTATTAGCGGAGCCGGTGCTCCAAGTCCGACGATGCTGTGTCGTGCTTGTTGTCTAGATGTAATAATAGTCCCCCTAACGATAATATTTGCCGGAACAAACAAGTATACGCCGAGCGGACGCATTCCCGTACGCCTTTAAACTCTCGGAGAGAGAGAGAGAGCACAACGTTGGTTACTTTGCGAAAGTAAGTATCGCTCACGAAATATTAGGCCGGTCAGCAAACTCGCCGTTGCAAATCAACGATTTCATTTGCACAAGCAATTATATTAACAAAGATTCATTTGATCGCCGAGCGGCCATTTTGTTACGGAGTCGGGCGATCGGAGCGCCGAGGATCAGACGACTTTTGCAATTTTTCTTTTCTAATTTGTGTCGTGCTCGATGAATACGCGAATGTGTTATATTTCATCGAAAGAAAATTGTTTAACGACCGCCACTCACAAAAATCGTTCCAGTCGACACAGAATCAATTTGTCTAAGATTTGACTAAAATTCGCGATTGATCCGGAAGCTTGCCCGCATATTTACCATGCCAATAAAGCGAGAATATCCAACCGCTCGGAAACGGAAAATTAACACGTTCCCCGACGAAAAGATTGATCGTCGCGCGGCCCGCGTCCCATCAAACATAATATCCGCATTGATCCGATCAATCGCAAATATTGGATTCCATTTTCAGCCGCGTGAAAACACTTCTTTCGATTAATTCGCCGCGTTAATCGAACGTTAAACAACGGCCGAATTAAAAGGTTTGTTTAACCGTGGTCGCCGCTTAATTAACGCCGGTCCCTGCTCCCGTTGTTTTCGGTATCAATAAAAATCACGCCCTCGTTGTTATTATTATTATATGGCCGCGTGGACGAGCGAGGAACTGCCGTCGTCGTCGTTGCAGCCCATTGTTTCGAATTCGCCTTGTAACGAAGTGCAAATATGAAACTTTATATGCAGCCGTGCGTCAACTCGGCGAACGAAATTCCGGCGAACTCGTCCATGACTTGAGCCCCGTTTCCAACCTCGGCGTTCAACTCGCCAAACAAAGAATGTCATGCAGTGTTAAACACGTTTAAACATTCCTCGAGACACGAAGAGCCCCACCGTCATTGTTCGGAAACTGCAAGGAGTTATATTGTTTACTCGAAAGAGTTACGCTGCCACGCGAAAGTATTCAACAGCAGCGTATTCAGAGCTGAGACGGATACGTGTTGAATGATACCGTAAATATTTTAGAAACGTTAAACACGTTCCATAAGATGCGCGCGATGGTCCACAGATTTTTATTCTTCGCAATAGAAAAACCGCTGAATGGAACTGTAAGCGTTTTATAAATGTTACATTTCACACAATTTTTAGCGTTTCTGATTAAAACGTGTTGCGTATATTTTAAAAGGTTGAACACCGACATTTTTATTGGGTCTTAACGTGACACGGTCACGTTGTTTCATACTTTACGCTGATTCTAAGACAGCGGCGTGTTTCCGATTTGCTCGAGTATGTATATTGTTTACAAAGTAGTTGCCCTCCGAGCATAAGTTAGTCAGTCTTAATGCGCGAAGCAACGTTCCGGCCAGTAGTTTATGCAGTTTATAAATACCTAGGTTAGCGTGGTTGTTCGGTAGGTTCGCCAGGCTTCTGTGTGCAAAATCCCATCAAAAACGCGATCAACGTGCAACGACCGTCCAAGTTGAGGACCGCGACGCCGTAACTTTCGCAGTTACGGTCACCTGAATGCGAAAAAGTGATCGTTAAAGGAAACCGGAAGGGCGGAAGATTTCGATCCCTCCTACGGTTCACTTTTAGTTGGATTACTCCGCGCTTCACTGACTATGCTCTTCCCTTTCTTTACCGTCTCTATGTGGGCCATGCGGTTTTCAACCCTCCACAATGTGGCCGAACGAAATTTACGCTCGTGCCACTTGTAAAATAAAAATTCAACCTGTAACATCGTTAGCCTCGCGGAATTTTATTATTAATTCTCCGAGAGGAATTGAAGGTTCTATTTTATAACATGCTCATTTTATTTGAATTAAGCCACCGTGAATATTCAATAAATTAACGAGTCCAATGGCTACTCCGGAAATATCTATTTTCGAAATGGAGTTACTCTCGCGAATATTTAATACGAATTTTAATTTGATGAATTCAATTGATAATTTTCCGTGGTCCGCGGAAGTTTAAATTTGCGATATCCTACAGTTGATTCAGCGAACATTTTTATTGAATATTTTTATTTTTATATAAAATAGGTATAAGTATAATGTGTGGTTTTTTGTAAAAATAATTTTTGAACACACGTCGAGAATTACCGAGCGCCACTGTCAATGAACTCGTGTGCGTCTGACCATAACAGGCCAATTCTACTTAATCCGCTGCAAAATGACTGCGACTGTGACCTGAATTGTCAGTTAAAAAATAATTTAACCTACAAAAAGGGAAGTTGGTTCGATACGCATTCTACATAAAACTGCAACAAACAAATCCACTTAACTTTCGGTGCACATTTGATAATTCCATATTTAATTTC
Organism: Lasioglossum figueresi; assembly: GCA_028455805.1. Classification (NCBI taxonomy): domain Eukaryota; kingdom Metazoa; phylum Arthropoda; class Insecta; order Hymenoptera; family Halictidae; genus Lasioglossum; species Lasioglossum figueresi. The sequence continues at coordinate 15,673,503 of CM052201.1, read as the reverse complement.
TTCGAGAAGGAGGCTCCATGCGAGCAAATTCTGCTGCACATTTTGAGCTTATTCTTGCACGGTGAATTCTCTTTGACGAGGTGCTCAGCATTCCTCCGAGACTTTTAGGAGCCACTTACCGGCTAAATTATGTGTGCATTGTTACGAGGGAATCTTAAAACAGCGACGACAAAGCGAGAGACATCGTGCAACGAAAGTTTTAACGTTGTTGCGTATAAGACAGTGGATCTTTTCTTTTTTTTTAAGAGTCACGGCAGCGATACATTTCATTTCCCGGTGGAAGGGATGAAAGTTGCGTGAACGTCGACGCAACGCACGGTCGAATGAGCTTAACGCGGCAACTTTTGTAATTACGAGTGTCCTCCGGAAAAGAAAAACCCGTGAGAAAACAGCGAGAGACACGATTAAACGTTTCCCGCCATTCCCAGGAAAAGTCCCGTCGTTTTCCTGTCCATCCAAGTTCGAGGCGACAAACTACTATCGAATTTTCTCCGACGTGGTATCTCTTATCGAAAGTGCTCGACGCTGCGACCAACGACTCGCACATAGAGCTATTTCGAAAATTACTAAAGTATTCATCGATAATTTTAACAGAATTTCAGACTGTGAATTGTATAAGCACTTTACCTACCGGAAGCCTATTAATAGGATTTTCAATAATTGTGCTGTACCAAAAGAAAACATAGAAATGTTCTTTTACATTACAATCTAAAATGAAACTATTAGATGGCGTTATTGACAGTGACTTGTTAGTTCACAATGAAAATTGCTGTTGCTATCGAAGGTTCCATTGAAAAGTGTTTAGCCATGTACCATAGATTTTTCAAGATTATGCAATAATCGCTGGTCGGTAATGTGTTAATATCGCCACTAGAATAATCAATGGACTCGAATGTAAAATATTTATAGTTATACGAATATTAAGTTTCATTTTAATTGAAATTTTAGGGGACGAAACTATAAATACTCACAAAGAGGGAGGACAGTGCAATTCGCAAAGACTAAACAAATGTTTCTGGCAATTGACATCGCGGTGCGAACAATACCGAATATAAATCTGTTTCATGATTACCAATCAGAGCACCGCGCGGAAAAGTGTAGCAATTAAAAAGTGTCGAAACGAACAAGCGTTCGGGATATACGTACAAGCGAGTTTGTCATTGTGTAAATACGCGTCCGTGAGTCACGTAACATTGAAACGTGAAATCTACTCGTTGTTTTCGTTGGAGACATGACAAACGGTTCACCGAAAATAATATCCGATGAAAGTTGATATTGTTCCACCCTGTTACTCTAAAACGGCGATCCCCAATTTAATATTAAAATGATATTGTTGACCAGCGCGATTCTCGGTTAACAAAACCATCAAATTCCTACTGCAACGCCAGACTGCAGAATAAAATACTTTGTACCGGGAGAACGACTTAACACGATAAAAATATCCTCGATGCACGTTGACGTGACCTTGGGATGACCTTGAACCACATCGCTCACGATAAAACCAAATAAATTGATTATATGTACAAAGTTGATATTAAAAAATCGTTCGTATATGAACGGGCAGAAAAAATAAGACTACGCCGATGCAAGCAAACCTAGAATGAATTACTCAAAACAGTTTTATCACATTACCGACCGGTGATTATTGCTTAATTTAGAAAAATCTACGGTACATGGCTAAACACTTTTCAATGGAACCTTCGATAGCAACAGCAATTTTCATTGCGAACTAGCAAGTCACTCTCGATAACGTCATCTAATAATTTCATTTAAGATTGCAATGTAAAAGAAAATTTCCATGTTTTCTTTGGTACAGCATAATTATTGAAAATCCTTTTAACAGGCTTTCGGTAGGTAAAGTGTTAACATCATTAAATTTCTCTGTATTCTATAAATTGTAAAACCCTCGACTGTTGCGTGAGAAAATAGGCTCAATTTGATGCGCACAATGTAAAAAAGATTGTATACAATAAAAATGATCTAGGTTGAAGCGTCTTCGAGTCGAAAGGGTTGAAAAATGAATAAAATTTTGTCAGCAGCGCCACTGCATGATTTTTATCGGTAATTGGACCTAATTTAACGCGCAGCCCCAATGTAAAGCAATCTAGCACAACTCGATACAATTAAATCATACAAAAACGTGGTAATTTCACTGATCTATCGTAGAAGAAGATCAATGAACCTCTTTTACCCCGAAATAGAAAAGAAACTGTTCCTCAAGATTTACGACCCGCAGAGTGGCAAATACATTTTACCGGCCACTTTTGCCGCGAACGCAGTGAAACCTCGATCCCGCGAGAAAATCTGGAAAAAGCGCAGCTGCTGTGGCGGCATTAAAATTCATAACGACGCGAGAAGCGTAAAAGGTGCGATATGCACGGGGACCGTCCACGCACGTGGAATGCGCGCATAAATTCACGCCGTTGGATTCTCGCGGTGAAGTTCGCAATAAGCGTGCGCGGACCGATTAATTAATCGCAGCACGCTAGGATGCACGTGTACACGGTTGTCCGAAAAATCCGCGAGTCCGTCGGAAACACGTGACCGCGTCGTATCGAAACCGAGTCGGAAACGTAACCTCAAACTCGCCGGCTCGCGACCGATCCAAAACGAACCGGAAGGACTGCAAAAATTCATAAAAATCAAAATCCGAGATCACAATGACATAGTAAAAAATCATACTAGGTGGACGGCAAAGCTCGGTCGTATTTCGAATAAGCAGGTATGCAATTTTGTTTGTAAATGAGGAACACATGGGAAACACAGGAATTGACAGGTTATCAGGTAAGGAAAATCGAAGTTGTTGCGAATAATCGAGAGAAATGATATCATTGAATAATATTAAACATATATATTTATTAATTGTTTCGAAAACTAAATATAATAACGGTGTAACGGCGTGTACCGTCTCAGGAATTGACAGGTTATCTGAAAGATGGCACAACAAACGATATTAGTGTAGATCGATTCGAATGTTTTCTTTGAAGCACGACAGAAAATTCAGAATAAATTAAAAAACAGTGTGAATCGACTGGTCGCAGGGTAGTCACGTGACCGGGTTCGAATCAATGGCACCTGATCGGCGCGCGCGCGCGCGTGAATTCGATCGGCGAACGTCAACAAAAGTTGAATGAAGAAATGGGGGATAGATCGATTGGGGAGAAAGTACAGCGAAGGAGAAAGAGAGAAATGGACTTGCCAGTGAAGATTAATCCAGCGTGTCGGAAGGTTGAACGTCGTGGAGCAGCACTACGACGTTGACGGCGACCGCGGCGACAGTGACGTTCTTGAGAACACTGGTTGATCGACTTTTCGACTCGACGACAACGTGGCGATCGAACAGGTTAGCCAGGTTGCGGTGTCGGTGGATGGGTCGATTGGGTTAGGTCGGTCGGTGGTAAAAGAGAAGAGAAAGAGAGAGAGAGAGAGAGAAAGAACAGGTGTAGGTTCTGGACCTGGATGATGGTACGTGGTGTAGCAGGGCCGGGGGCTGGCGCGACACTGTCCGCGGGCGCGTACACAAGCGCGCTTCCTGCGCATCCTGCCGCGCGCAGCCGTCGCGTCATGTGCGCCGAACGATCCGGCCAATCATCGTTCGAGCACAAAGGAACGAGAGGGAAACTCGAACGGCGCAACGGACGGGTTAAAGCACGAACGGCGCGGTATTCGAAACGCGATAAGCGATAACTACAGTGCCGGACAAAATGATAGGGCATTTCATGTATTTGTATATTTCATATAACACGATAGGATATATGTACATATTACACGCCCTGTATATTAGATATGTCCTTCAAAGTATCCATATAGAATTGCAAGTTTGTATCTTGTACGCGAAAGAAATTAGAGAAAGAAGTGTAAACATAGGCTGAGTTTGCTCGGTAAAATTGATAGGACGCATGTAATGTTTTCTGTTATTATGTTCTCTGGCAGTAATCTGTCAGCAGTTACTAGAAGCAGACGTGCAAATTTTTCAGTTATCTACGACATTTGTGCCATTTCAGTTGAAATGGGTCGAGCAAAACAATTAGACATGAGTGAAACCGACCGAATTTTGTTATAGCGATCACAAAATCAAACTACAGCAAAATTGCGAAGTTATTAAATAGAAGCCGTCGCGTTGTGTATAACTTCTTAAAAAATCCGAAAATCTACGGAAAAAAGAAAAGTACTGGCAGACCTCGTGTTACAACAGAACGCGACAGACGGGCCATATTACGCGTAGCTTCTAATTATGAGGGAACTGCAAGAAAAATCGCTGAAGGAGCAGGCGTATCAGCTAACGTAAGAACTGTGCGACGTATTCTCCAAAGCACACAAGTAAACAAATTAAACGAAAAAAACTAAAAAGAATACCTCCTCCAAGCGAGCAACATAAAGAAGCTCGTTTAAAGTTTGCTCGCGATCATGTTTTGTGGAAAAAGAAGTGGAGAAATGTGATATTTAGCGATGAAAAGTAATTTAATTTCGACGGTCCTGATGGCTGGATCTACTATTTCCACGATCTAAGGAACGAAGAACAATATTTAAGCCGTTATTGGATATCGGGGAGAAACTGACATAAATTTTTTATCAGGCCGTGTAAACAGCACAAGATATCTTGAATTAATAGACGATCGGTTAAATAAGCACGCGACTCGTATTCCAGGCAGTACGTTTATTTTTCAATAGGGAAATGGTGTAATACATACCGCAAGATGCGTTAAAACTTATTTTAGTTCTAAAAATGTGACATGCCTCGAGTTCACCCGACCTTAATATTATTGAAAATATATGGGCAGAACTTTCAAGAAACGTTTATGAGAATGGAAAACAATACAAAGATGTAACGGAATTAAAACAAAGTATTGCTACAAATTGGAGTCTTTTAAGACAGAAACGTATTAAAAAATTGTTTAAATCAATTCTATCATTTTGTCCGACTAAAATCTATACGTGTCTACATTATTTTCTCTAATTTCTTTCGTGTACACGATACAAACTTGCAATTTTATATGGATACTTTGAAGGACATATCTAATATACAGGGCGTGTAATATGTATATATATCCTATTGTGTTATATAAAATATACAAATACATCAAATGTCCTATCATTTTGTCCGGCGCTGTAGGCTACGGATGTTTTTAAGCAATTTTCAATTTTTATAGGCAAACTTTAAGAAAGTGGAATCATGTGAAATGTTGTTTTCAGTGGTAATAGTCTTTGTAGATCTGAAATAAATCAAAATTTACGGAAGCGGAATCATGTGAAATGTTATTTTCAGTGGTAATAGTCTTTGTAGATCTGAAATAAATCAAAATCGTACCAAATCTGTGGAATATTATTTTTTAGCATTTTTCTTGAAAATTTTTCGAAGCCATACATGCATAAAAACCCGCAGTCTAGCGATAAACAATGCGACGCGATTGTACCATAGCTGGACAAAAGGTCGTCGAGAAAAAAATATTGAAAATACTATTTTAACATTTTGCCGACCGGTAGCCTATCAATCGGTTTTCGTCCACAACGTTTACCGATTAGAAATAAAATAATTGTGTTTGCACGATTCCGCGATTCCCCGCGAAACTTCCATCGATTCCGAGCGCATGTGTGCCTCACGCACCGATGCACCCGACGAACTGCGCAGCACGCCAACGAATATGGGTCACGATTAGGCGCGTAAACAATGTTCAAAGTATTTCGCGATTTAAAGCGCACCGATCGGCGCTGGATGATGCTCCTGGTTTTCACGGTTCTGGAGAACTACGCCGATAGTAACGGAAGAAAGTAACGGAATTTTGAATTTTGATTGAAATATACTTTTTACTGTTCTACGAAACTGTGAAAAAGATCATGCAAAGGAGATCGTGCAATGGTGGCAAAAATATTGAGTAAAGATCCAAGGAAATATCTTCCATCGAAACGTCAAGAATGACCGCTCGATAATTATAAATAAAAGCGTACATTCTTAGCGAAAGGGTTTATTGGATTACGAGTACAATAAAGCGCAATGCGTAAAAACGGAAGATTATCGAAGGGATGAATGCTTTGCTGAACGTATCGATAACACGATGTTCGATCGACTTTTTAATAACTGGACTGCGGATCTTTGTGGAAAATAAAAATAGGAAACAGTATCCAAATAGCCGCTTCATTCTTCCTTAATGATTTGGATCGATTGAAACTAGCGCATTGATATTTTTACATGCTTTCAATCTTTCCGCTGCTTTAAATTGCAGCTACTTGTTTTTCTCGTGTAGTAATAATCTACAGTAAAATCGCTTCGAGATAATGTCAACGGAGCTTTAACCATCCGAAAATTAAAGCCGTCAAATGGAACCGGGCGAAATTTTCATAACAACTAATATGCCCTCTGGAAAATGCACGTCCGCCACCGCAAATATTCATGCACTATGATTAAGGGATCGTGGGGAAGATACGCCGAAGCTCCGCGCGGCATAAGAGCTTCAATTTGCTGCGGTCGCGGGATTAGATCAGTGTCCAGGACGCAAAGATGAAACACGGCGCGACATGAAACGGACGTAAATGCGAGGACGGGATATTACGGGGGCTGGAATTATTTCAAAAAGGACGACCGACAAATCCGCGTACCGGCGGAAGCACTATCCGTCAGTTCCCGTGGCCTGGAGACTGGAAAGATTACGCTACCTCTGAACTTTGGCTAGCGGACTCCCGATTAAGATCAACAGAGGTTGCAACAGGTGAGGTGGCACGCGTTTCCAGGATCCATGAGCTTCCTTTCGGCGTGCACGGTTCGGCAGTCCGCGCAAGATAAAACACCGCGGCGAAGGAAAACAATCAACTGTGATAAAAAAGAAATTTACCAGAGGTATTTACTAAAAAAGAGATTTACCGGAGGTACGAATTTCAATGGATTTGGTAATCGTAGCCAAATGTTTTATCATTAGACTGCGGATCTTTATGCAAAATAAAAATCTTCTGCATCAATTTCACGAAACAGGAGTCAAGGAAAAATGGCTTTCCTGCTTTAATAAAAGTGGGTTGAAAATAATAAATTGCTGTTTCCTAAGTTCTCTTAACCTCTAAACTTTTTTTAAATTGGACATAGCCATTTTTTATGTAAATGCATAAAATCCGCAGTCGATTCGTAATTATCGACGCGTATTAGCTTGATCCCCTATTTCATCGGCGAGCACTCTAAGTGCATTTCCGCGAGCTGGAACGTTCGCGAAAGTTTTGCTGCGTAAACTCTCGCCGAGGATATCGATGCTGCGCGGAGATCCGCGTACGAAGATGTGCAGAAAAATGAGACAATCGCGTCCGAAAGCCGAGAGATCAGGACGCGAGAGGATCCTTCTGCAACGGGCCGCGTTATCCGAGATGATGGAGGAGATACACCGGTGGCCGTGTAGTTTTCGGAGTTACCGGAGAAATATTCCGGCCCTCCAGAGATGCTTTACTTTGCATTTTTACTCGGCTGAAAGTAGCCTTGACGGATTATTCCGGCGGGGCTGCGAGGAGCAAAGAGACCCGGGAATATTTGCTGGCTGCTTGAGCGGAAGTAAGAAGTTCCGCGGTAGCCGAAACGGAAGCACCGCATAAATCCCATATCTATCTCAATCTCCACGATGCCCCCAACTCTGTCTTGGCCGGCTTAATAATACCGAAGCGACGTGCTTCCCCGTTAAACGTTTACTTTATGCGAACAACCATACGGAGTAACAAACTTCGTACTTGATATCGCGCGTGGCTCGAGATTATCGCGTTCCGATGCCGCATATTTCTCTTTCCGAAGCCTTACCGAACCAAATCAGAAGGTAGACCGCGGATGTTTATGCGACTTTCAATTTTTCTAGACGATTTCAAGAGAGTGGGATAAAATAGCAGATCTGAAATAAATAAAAATTCTACCGAATTCTGCCGAATGTTATATTCTACCCTTTTTCGAACATTTTCACAAGCCGCAAATGCATCAAGATCCGCAGTCTACAAACGAAACGGCAGTGCTACTAGAACTTTTCTCGATTCTAAAATAAATATGTGCAGGCTGCATGATTTTGATGTTTTATCTGCTAACCGTATATTTCGCTTACGTTACCGTTCATTATTTTATCAGAACAGCAGAGATTGTATACTTCGCAGTTAAAAGCCAAGCATAAATGCGCCAAGTTATTGTTAGCGCAAAGTAGTCTTCATTAAAGTAATTAGCGTGCTCATGAATCTCAGTTGCAATGTTTTGCTTCTATTAAAATCTCCTGAGACGAATTAGCGAACTAAAACTATACTTCCCATTATAAACACAGTTTTAACTTTACTCATCCTTTCAAGTATCCTTGATTATAACTACACTGCGGATCTTTACGCATTTATAGGAAAATTAAGTAGGTGAAATACAAAATTGTTTGAAAATTTTTAAACATTTAAGACGTTTAATATAGAGAAGATATAACTTTCAATTTAGTTTCTATTTCTTGCAATCGATGCGGAGAATTTTTATTTTGCACAAGTTCTGTATTTCGTTTAAATTTTCAAAGTTTCACAAATGTTTCTGCATTTTCTCCGCGTAAAATGTACAATCAACTCCCGATAACGAACGTAACTGAACCAAACAACAAAGTGCTAACAAATATCGCGTTTATTGACAGTCGAATTGGATCAGCGAAGCGGGTTGATTCGCGAAATCCAACGGCAAGCAAATACAGAAGAACAAATTACATCGAAAACATCTAACACCTACTAAATCGTCTCGTCTCGTAACTTCGAAAATGTCTGCTCCAACCTACAGTCGACATTACCGCTATCAAAGCTCTAAGTATATAACTTCTGTCGACTTCTATGCGCATTCCTTTACGGTTCACACAAATCGGAATGCCCCGCTCCTATTTTAATCAACAAGCCACCACTTCACGTCCAATAAATTTCGTCTTCAGCCACTAATACTCTGCGCGGCCATTGCTCAAAGAATGATCGCGCTATTAGCGTCAATTTGCGCGGGCATTTAGAGCGGCTGAAAATCATTCGATCGAATTTCCAGCTAACATATCACCGACCATGGCGGGACTAGACTGCGGATCTTTCTGCGGAATAAAAAGAAACGAGAGCCAAGATATTGTTTCGGTATAACCATTTGGATGCACTAAAATACGTGTTCTCGTATCTTTTTTAATATTTGCAGTGTTTTAAATTTCACGATTCGAACTCGCTCTTCGCGTAAACAGGGGACGTCGAAAGATGTTATTCTTCCTGCCCCGCTAGAATCGCCGGTAGCACGATTTTGGAAAACTAATTTATGGCGGAGTTCCGATGTTTCATTCCGGCGGCGTGAAATCGGTTTTCATTCCAACGAACGACCGAGCCGTGGAAAAAAGTTGCCAGCGAAGTTGCGTTTCGAGGACGAGGCGAAAAAGTTTTTCGCTGTCCCAGGACGACATTACGTACGGATCGAGCATCGATATTCAGGTCTGTCGAGAGTCGACCTCGCGAAAAGTTACGTGCCGTTTCCCGATGTTCGTTCTCTCACCTGTTGCCAGAGAACCAGCACTCGTCGCACGATCCACCAGCGATTTCGTGCCTTATTTTCACGGCGGCTGACGATCGGACGCTCTTACTTTCCTTGGATCGCTGCTTCTTTTTCTTCGTTACCCCTGAGGATGTCCCATTTAGAACTTCCCTCTACCTTCGACCCTCCTCTCTCTCTCTCTCTCCATCATCTGCTTTAGCTCTCTGTCTTCGTTCAAGGAGGAGAATAAAAGCTGCCGCTGGATATTCGTTCGAATGTGTTTCTTGGAAGACGCCAGCGCGTTGAAAGATCTATAATGTGTACCAGGAGTTCAATGAACCGCTTGCACCAAAATTATTGAGATCGATGGAAGGATTTTTGACAGGGTGTTTGAACGAAGATGCCAGCAAGCATGTTCCACGTCCGAATTCCACGTGAACGAAGACGGCGAGAAGAGTATCAGCGACACAGTTTCCGAAACGTGGCGATGGGTGGGACCCCCATGGCACGTGATGCACGCACGCTCGCACACGTGTACTAACCGACAGGTACGTTCGCATGGGGCGTTCGTACACGTGTATTCGCAGGCGAGACGCTCAACATTAAAGAGCCTCTCGTAATATCGGAGGAAACACGCGGATAGAGAGCGACCGGCCAGGACCTAGAGGGTACGGGAGAGTGTAATGTAAACTAATTAGTAGGGAGTCTACGGCAATTAAGGCCGGTGGAGTGCTTCGCACTGACACTCCGCCAACAGGCCGTACCAGACGCCAACAGCATTGTCGGCGCTGGCAGCACGTTATGGGGATATATACGGGACAGGAGGACGGAAAACCATTTCCGTCTTCGATCGCGATATAGAGCCCTCGAGTGGCTCGATTCTGAAAAGGTTTCCGCGTAAATCGACGCCATAAGAACGGAAAGTACCGTCGCTTATTCTTCCCAGAGTTTTTCAAACGACGCGACGCACAGTGTTGCGATCAATGCTAATTGCCTGGACGAAACTCGGAACGTAATTCCGTAAAAAATAGATGCCAGTCAAATGAAGTAAGAATATTACAGTAAGAATATTATCAACATTTCTCTGTCGGCAGAACTGTGCAAGTGAAATGTCTGAACAATTTATTGTCCTCGACCTGGAAGGTGTTACGTTAAATGAAGATTGTTTTAGAAATTGTTTGAAGAATTGTTTTTTAGAAACGAGTTGCGAACTTGAGATGAAGTTTCTTAAAAGAAAAACCATGGAAACAAGGATCAAAGATCCATCGGGGAGCAGATTGAAATCGTTAATCCTGGACACTCTCCTAACCGCGGATTAATTTTGTAAGATGGCTCCGCCGCGCCGTGGCAATGTCGTTCTTCTTATTTCCAATTTGTAATGTCAAGTTTTCCACAAATTTGCCCACGATTACCTGGCCGGCCGCTTAGCCAATCTCGTGATATAATCCGCGAAATCTGTGCAATCTCACTCGTCTCGCCCGAGTTCTCCTCGTCTCGGATTACGCTAACTTAATGAAGTCCTTATTAACCGAAAGCGAGGTTAAAGCCGCCAGACGAGAAGTCCTCGAAGAGCGGCCCGGCAGAACTGCTTCTGGGTAAAATCGATCGATACTTTTAGTTTACAAATTGCTCCCGTCGAACACCGTCGGCCAAAGAAATCCAACACTCGTTATTTACCAGCGGAGGAACATTTACCTCTATCCCGGAAAACCGGTCGACTCGCCTCGTTTTTAAGGGACATTGCACTCCCGTCGAGTTACCGGTTGTTCCACTAGCCTCTTTGTTCGAAGCCGGAAGTCGACAAGTGCCGGGGCGAAATTTCGATCGATCCAAGACATTTCGAGTGTGTCCTGTCAGTAGTCGTACGCCACTGTTCGTTGCAGATCAACTGGAAACTGCTGGACAATGGTCCACATAATTGTGTGCGAGACGTTCCCTTTTAGCGCCGATGAAGAATATGAATCTCGTCATCAAAAAGTAAGGTGACTCTTTACTTTTATCAAAAAATATTTATATATTCATCGATATTTATGTTTTCCCCTTCAAAGTAATCCCCCCCAGATATAATACACTTGTGCCAGCGCTTTCCAGAGAAGAAACAAATGTCTGTGTAGCTTCTGTGTCTTGCAAATTCATGCAGACTGCGAGTTTTAAGAGTGTAGTAACTTGTTTTAAAAAAACGTCTAATTCGTATTCCGTATACAGTAATGCCGACATTACTGTCCAACAGCCGTATTTTTGGTGGACAGTAATCTTGGTGTTGCGATCGTATTTTTGTTACTTCAAAGGAGAGTCCGAACATAGAGAAGGACAATGAAATTCAAAGGAGAAGTCGAACATAGAGAAGGACAGAACGAGTGTCTCTTTCTTTCCAATACGCTGTCGTTCCTTGCGACCGAAATTTGAATCGTCGATTTAACCACTAAATTCAATTGGAATTATGTCGTGGTCGGTCTTATATTAATCAGAAAATTGCCAGAAATACGATAGTAAAATTTCATTAAAAAAATAATGAAAATTAAGAAAGTTGAACATTTCGATTCGTTCGAGTCAATGCGTGGTGTTTACGCCGATATATCCGAGCGGAGATAAAAAAACGCCGCGCCAGTGGAGTGAGAAGGCACTGGTCTTGGAACGTAATATAAACGAAAGACAGTAATGTCGGCATTACTGTATACCGAAACTATAATGGACATAAAATATGAATAGAATTCTGCGGCGGTAATTTTTGCGAAAGGTTAGCGACGCAGGGTTAAACGGCCGGCAAATGGAGTGTCAAGTTCAGCGGACGATTTCGTGTCTCGGGGTGCAGTAAGTTTAACGTGACCCCTAAATGAGGCGTAGGACTTGTCCCAATAGCGGGGGAGGCGATCCACGGAAAATCTAATTAGTCCCGGCGCAGGAGACCGCAAAGGGGCCAGGAAATTCATGCGTGGATCCGTTGGGGCCGGTCGGCTACGCCGTATTTTCCGATATAGACGCTACCGCGCCGATTCGGCATAATTACGTTCCCGAATCGATCAGGCAGGTGTGGCAGACGTCGTTGGACGAGCGTAATTTCCCGATTTAGTGTTTTCCTATTAACGTTCCGCGCCCCTGCGCCCCCTCAACTACGACCCTGTTGCCTGTTACACCGATTGCCCCCGAACCCTAGGCAGCCGCTTTCGTAACGTCGATAACAACACGATGCACGGGAGCCAGTTACCCTAGGGGATTTCTGGTGTGCCCGATATAAGGCACGACCAATCATTGATCATACGTTGCATGCCGGGATAAGTTCCGCCCGTTTCTGCGCCAGCGAAACCCCTGCACTCGCTCTGCACTGCAATTTCGCGAAAACCCGGAGACCTTCTTATCGAAACGCGCTGGGAATCTTGATTATTGGAAATGTGCGCTGTTCCGAGACTATTTTTTTCTTTATGTAATTGCTGCGATAGAATTTTTTTCAACAAGCCGACTTTCAATGAAATTTTCATACGATACAGAACCGAAGAAAATATTTTACACGTGTTTTTTTTGTAACTGCCGACATTCGTGTTAAGAGGGTGAAAGTGGCCCGCGAAGTTGGTGTGAAAAATCCATTTCATTGTACGTCTCCGCAACCATTAGGCTTGGACGAAAATTTCGAGATCCAATTTGTGCGTCTTTGAACGACGAAAATCTTTTAGAGTGAACTGATTTTTAGGAATATAATTTGTTTAAAAAATATGATAAGAAAAAGTAACTTCATTCAACAGACACGTCAAATAGTTTTGTTCGGTTCTATATCGTACGAAAATTTCATTAAAAGTCGGCGTGTTCTGCGACAGATTCGGTTCAATGAACAGCACAGTAATTTAATTTAGGGAACGCAGCATTTCCCGCGACTCGAAAGAAATATTCATAGCGACGTACGTAGGGCCTATTAATGGATCAGCTGGTAAACCGTGCAGAGGGTACTAAACGCATACGATTGCAAAGAATCCTGGGCCATCCCTCACAGCGGTATCTGGTGTATTCGATGTAAGGCACGCGCGCGTCCAATCATTGATCGTATGTTACATGCCGGATAACGCCACGTGCGCTGGCCCTTTGCTACCAAGGAGAGCACACGATGCAGCACGGGGGACATGCACACTCGCGCAGACAGACAGACAGATAGAGAGAGAGAGAGAGAGAGAGTTAAAGGGTGGAAAAGTAACGGGCCAAGTCGATTTCCAACCCTTTGCGCCTATCGCGAATAGCTCAAAGGGTCGACTGGAAGGTAGACGACAGGTCGATTTTAGATTATCAACCGAGATTCAGATCAGCACGTCCAGACACGACAGAGGGTACAGGCTGCATTCGACCCGTTAGACTTGCTGATCTCGGAATATTTGCTATCGCTGTAATTATGGCTGATTGCCGAATGAATTGTGTACCTTCGTGTCAGCTAAAATTGTCCTGGGGAGCACGCTGCTATTACGTGAAAGTTTATGGCCCTGGCCCTTTGCTACATTTACTTTCACTTCTACCAACTGTGTTGCACCGTATGCGCATATGTAGCTATTTCTGGGGGGATTTGTATCATTTTGCGTGGTGTTCTTTGCTGGAAAAAATTAAATTGAATTTTTAGTTGATCTTTCTGCAGGAGAAATTTAGACCAATCGAAAATGCATAAAATTGTATGCATTCTTCTGCAAACGATCTTTACGCAAAATAAAAATGTTCTGCGTCGATTGTGGGAAGAAGGAGTGTTAATGGTTTTATCGCATTAAAGACGATACTACAGTATTCTTCAAATTTTCCAATTGTTTACTGTTTTATATTTCATCCCATAGCGAAACCGCGCACAAAGTTGTATGCACAAGTTGAACGCTTGATAATTCGAAAGTGGGAGAGCTGTAAGTAGCGCGAGGTTTATAGGCGACGAGATAAAACTGGGAATGCTATGCATTTATACATGACATCCTGCAACAAGTGGTGTTACCGAGAAGAAGGTAATTTTCGATGCAAAATGAAATTTCTTCCAGATCTTTTTACGTTTCCGTAATACCGGGGGTCTGCCCGGCAGAATCTCTGCGTCCGCATTCAGGGAATGCTACTCCGATATCCGCGTCGTTATATACTAATCACGTTTCCTATTAACGTGGAAATGAAATCAATTACGCAGGGTTATATTATATCCCGCGGTTGTAAATTTTTCAACCGCTTTGTAGCACCTTCCTTGCGGTTTGCAGTTTCCTCGTAGATCAACCTTCTCCTCTCATTAATTAATCGGTAAACGTTAGAAGTTCCGAAGCGCGGAAGCTCTTTAGTTTCTATCATCATAACTTCTCCATCTTCATAAAATGGAAGCTTGTTGGTGTAGGCCAGTATAGGGCAACGTAATAAAACATCGGCAACTAAATATCAATTTCTGTGCACTTTCTCTCACCTCGCGATAATTTACCATTTAGATTTAGCCTTTCGAGGCTGAAGAAATTCTATTAAACGCTTCAACACGTAAATAAATTTCGAAAATGCTCGTCCACAATGCATAAATAATTGAAACCCGGTGTCCTGCACTGGTCCGCGTGAAAACGTAAGAAAAGTTGGCCCCGAAATATTCGAGATAGCCTAATTACGGTTCCGCGAGCATTAAAACGACGCGTTAAAAGCGTTAGGCTGTTCCATCAGCTGGAAGCTCTAGATTCGATTACGTCGCGTGGAAGTTCGCAAATTCGATCCGGGGAAAGTGACGCGATTTGCAGGATTAATCAACGGCAGACAACGATAGCAGCAATCGAGGCGATCGATAGCTGACGCGGCTCGTCGGGATGGAATGATACTTTATTCATAATTCAACATTCAAACTCGCGACCCGGTTTTCGCGTTATTTATGCAGGCTGTTAAGGAAAACGGTCTCGGACTTTTCGGGTTTGCCCGCCGGAACAAGGAGGCATCCGATCGACGCGGGTCGTGAACTCGTTTCTTGCGGCATAATTCACAACCAGATCGCTTCTAGAATAATATTTTTACTGTTTTAAATTACACGTACTCATATTTGTCATAAATGCATAAAAATCGGCGGACTAGTCCCCGCAAATAAAGGAGATACATATTTAAGTGGCTACAGTTAGGTGCACCACCCTGTATATTAACTTAGAAATATTCTGAAATTCTGCTGCCGTTGCAACTAAATTCGATGCAGGCGTGCACAAATTCGTAAAATAAAAAGAAACCATTCGAGTCTGGTTTGAAATTGACATTTTATTAATTGTTGGGAGTTCAATTACGTGCGAGACGAGCAGGGGCATTTTTTTCGAGCGTGTGCCTAAAACCCGTGACCCCTTTTTTTTAACACCTTGTATGCGAGGACGGCGAGGAGAACGCATCCGCCGCCATCGTCGACCTCGTCGCGTCGAAGCGTGGCGTCTCGCCGCGTCGCGTCGCGTCGCGTCGCGTGCACCGAGCCAAAGTGGATTTATGCGACTGAAAACCCGTCGACATTTTCCGGGGACGTGCATACGTACGCCTCCCCGGCGGAAAATTTTCGCAAACGTGATTCTCGCGATTCCAACCATCCGTTTCCTATTTAACTGTACTGCCATCGCGCGCGCCAAACACGAAGGCAGTTTGCTACGTGCGCGGGCGAGGCCAATGGAGCGCACTGCTTGAAAAATACAAAACCACAAAAGGATCTTTGTCCGATGGAAACTGATACGGCTCTTATTGTTCCCTTGGCAGACATAGTAATTAATGAACAGCGGAACGACGTTCGTTTATGGCGCATGAAAAATTTTCGACGAATTAGAACGGGGCGCGGCGATGAGAAAGAACGATTTTACTCTGCAATCAGTGAAACTAAGCGAACTGGAGCGAGCAGCGTTTCATTTCGTATCGATTCTCTGAAAATGAGCGCACAGGAACGTGAAGAAAATTAAATGACTGCTTAATTCGTATACTGTATAATATAGAGCATTTATTCAATCGTTTCGATGTAATAATTTGAATATTGTTTAAACGGTCTAATGCAGTCTCACGACTCCGCCGTCTCAGCCGCCATTTTATGCGATTCATCTCCCGGCTCTGCCCGGGTGAAATATGAAGAATCACGGACTTTCAATTCTACTCACCGCATTATCTCTGCGAAGACTTTCAATCTTCAATCGAGCCACCGTTATTAACGTCGTGATTGCACTCCTCCGGATTAAGGGATTTTTGTTTGTCTATCGGTCCCGTTCGACGCTTCGCGTTCCGTTTGCCGTCTTCGCCGGTTCCCGACGGTCGTTTTCGTCTCCCTCCATTTACGACTTTTAATTAAGACCGAAAAACTATCCACGATTATTCTCCGAGGAAAATTGTGGAATCACTGAATTCTCGTATATCTATCCACTATGAAAAGTCTGAACTCGAAAACTCGTTAAACATTCTATTCGTTACGCGAAGTTAAAAATTTATCCACAATGAAATTCTATTCGTTTCGCACGAGTGAAGTGATAATTGTACAGTTACATGAAGTTAAAAATTCAAGAAAATTAATTTTCCCACCTGTCCACCGTTGTATGCTAAATAAAAATGCGATCTCGTTTGGCGCAATGCTAATTACACGCATGGCGAAGCTGAGATAACGAATTTCCCATGTTCTTTTCCCCGAAGCGGCGCAAGGTAAATAAAAGGGTAGCAACAAATGCGAGAGAGAACGGACAATGATTCTTCGCGTCGGCCAACAAAATCCGACGAGTTTAATGTTCGGGCAAAAAGTGAAACTAAAGCAGCGACACCACCAAGAATTTGTAGTTTTATATTCTTCGCGGGAAGTTTTTCCATTATGCGGCCATCTCATTGCCTCCAGAAAGTAAAACGCGGCTTTGAAAGACTGTGCGAGCCACGGACGTATATACACGTTGTGTTTTTCTCTCGAAGATAAGTTCTATTCTTTAGCAAGGAACTTCGTAACAAGGAGTAGTGGGAAAAGAAGTTTTTTAACCTTGCAAACTCCATGCTTAACTATGTTTATATTTCTCGAACCCCCGCTCTTCTATTTTATCTCGCTTTTAAGCGACCACGTAACCTGCTTGTTTAGTCGAACTAGACGCGTTCGTGGCCAATAAACGTTTAAAATAAATCTTCATTCGCTATCCGAGAAATAATAAATTCATTCCATTCGTTTCGAGCGGCGACGCGAAAATATAAAAATTTTTAGCTTCTTTAAATTCGTACTGCAAATTAATTTCTTTCAAAAATTAGTTTTACCGTTTGACACTTTCCTCGGAATTTATTCCGCTTCACTCCAGAATGTTTTAAAAATGTTGTCAGCTCTGCCAGACTTTACCATGAAAATTTGATTACTTGTCGTGTATTCGCTAGAGCAATTTGTCACGAATTCATTCGAGACAGCACGAATAAAATTCGAATAATTCGTTTAACAGTAAAGAGCATCGGATGCTGTGCTCGATCAGCAACAAAGTGTAGATACGATGTGAAACAGCGACGAAAGGGTTGATTCGGATTGGTTAATACGAAGGAAAATTAGTTTCGACTTGGGCTCGGTGCAAGTTGCGTGGGACGTCGGATGCGAACAAGCGGATTGGACGGCGAACCAATGTCATCGAAAAAGGATAAGGTTTTGGTGACAAATGGGAGGCCATCGATACACGGTCGTCAGCGTGGAAATTTCTCCGTCGTTTATCATGCGGCGATGGAGCAATTGGCGCACACGCGGCGCGGAGACGCGATGGCAAAAAGCAGCACGAATGTCGATCGGCGTGCTGAATTTCCGGTGACTTCTGTTTGCGGTGTCCAAAGTGGAAATGGACATTAAATGGCCGGTTCGTTCCTCTCGCGGCACTTGAAAAAATTGTTAACTCGTTTGGACGTCGTGCACCCGTCACGGATATTAGTTAACTCATCCTTTAACATCCGCTCCGTTTCCTGTGAGACCTGTGCTTCCCAATTCGGCCGTTCATCTTGTTCGAAACGTAATACTCTTTTTATCAATTTTAATTTAGTCGGATGGTCCAATCATTTTAGTTGAACCGCAACTTTTTTAAAAATCGTTCCAGGATTTCGATGGCGAAGATGAAGATTTAATAATTTTAAAAATGGTAAAACGTTGACATCGTTTGAACCGCAAGTTTTTTAAAAATCATTTCAAGATTTCGATGGCGAAGATGAAGATTTAATAATTTTAAAAATGGTGAAACGTTGACATCGTTTGAACCGCAACTTTTTTAAAAACCATTTCAAGATTTCGATAGCCAAGATGAAGATTTAATAATTTTAAAAATGGTGAAACGTTGGCATAGTTTAAAAGCACTATTGTATTATTTCCAACCTACTAAAATTTTTATGAAATCATCTATGCAGTTATGTTGCGTATGCTTCAGCCAATTTTGATTTTGCATAGAAATCCAGCAGATCCAGCAAATCCCGAACCGGTGGGAACGCGCGAGCATTTTACGAATTCATGTTTTGATGACTTTCCGCAGAGGAGGAGTTAAAATTGCTGGTTAAATCCGCAAGAATAGCGTGGAAAGCTGGCAGTACGCTATCCGCTGTCGCAATAGGTGGTTCTCGGGGCAGACCAGGCTGGTTACAGGAACATCTGTACGTGTGTACTAAAATTTTTATGAAATCATCTATGCAGTTATGTTGCGTATGCTTCAGCCAATTTTGATTTTGCATAGAAATCCAGCAGATCCAGCAAATCCCGAACCGGTGGGAACGCGCGAGCATTTTACGAATTCATGTTTTGATGACTTTCCGCAGAGGAGGAGTTAAAATTGCTGGTTAAATCCGCAAGAATAGCGTGGAAAGCTGGCAGTACGCTATCCGCTGTCGCAATAGGTGGTTCTCGGGGCAGACCAGGCTGGTTACAGGAACATCTGTACGTGTGCAAGTAGTAATATCGTGGTTTGGACGGGAAGGAACGGCAGGACTGCTCGCGGGAAAAGGGGTTGGCTCGAACGAGCATTATTTTACGCGTCGCGTCGGTTAGAGAAACCGATGGAACGGACTGTACAAGCGGCGAGGTCAGGGACTGTACGTCTGCCTCTCCAATCTGCAGGCTATTGTGACACTCCTCTAGTTCTCTGACTCCCTCTTTCCACTCCCTTTTTCTTCCATCGGGCCCCCTTCCGTCCTCTTCCTGCCTCTTTTCTCCCCCTTCCTTCTGTTCTCCGGCCTCTTCTTTGCCACCCCTGCGAGTTCTTCTTTCGCCAACCCCTTTCTTCCCGCAACCCCTTACCCATCGGCTGACAGGGTATGAGAGGAAAGTGCATACCGGGCCACCCTTTGGGAGTAGACGGCCTGCTCCCTTTTCTTAACCCCCTTCATCCCCCCGCGAACACCTACCCCATGTCCCGAGCAGTGCACGCGTGCCGTCGACGAGAGAATTATTTACATTTTTCTTTCCGGTTCAGGTGTCGGGAAACAACTGATTCGGGTTATCGAATTGTTCCACGGTCGTCTGGAGATGCGCTCTTCAAGATGGAGTTTCTCCGCGTGGTTTAAATCGGCTCCCACTCGCCCCTAATGCTGCGCTCTACCGCCTCGTTCGATTTACAAAGTTTGCGAAGTTTTTTTTACAACAATCGTTGATTGTATGCGAGTGGAACTTTTTGGGGGGAGATAGAGCAGATCTTCTTGCATCGCTGTCTCCGTGTAAGAATAATAATAATGTAATAAATGAACTGCGGATTTGTTTGCAGAATAAAGATTTCCCGTATTTTCACAATACTTCGGAACGTTATACGAACCTCTTCCAGTTCTGTCCCAAAGTACGGTTCCGAATTTCATATTTAGATTATAGAATCCAAGCAGATCCAATTTTATCGTCTCCGACTTTCTTACATTTCAGTTTTAAACTCGAGACGAGACGGTGATTCGTCGTATCTGATTAATTTTCTATTCGAGATACTGACTTTTCGGTTTGGTCACACTGATATTTATTTTTGACGATGCACCGACCGATTTCAAAGTCTGTATCGATATCATAGATCCACAAGTAACTTTATGGAGTTCTAACGAAAATAGATAGGAGCAGTTTGCAACATTAAATAAATGAAAAGGATTCAAGAATTTCGCTGCACCGAGGAAAAGTATTATTTTAAAAAAAAACCCTCGATCGATCACTGTCTCTATACCCTGCGAATTTGCTGTAATTCAATAATCAAATACGAAAAACTGAATTTAGATTGTCGATCGTATCGTTTGCGGGCGAAAATATCGACTGAACCCGGCGCAATTAGAGCCGGTAAGGCAATATTGTCTCGCAGTTCATTTCCCACCACAACACGGTTCCCTTTCACGAACAGCGAAGCCTGTCCAGACGGTTCACAGTTCTCGGCGCGCACGAAGCCTCGCATTAGCGCGCATCAATCTGGATGAAAACGAAAAAGAAAACGGGAAGAAAAGAAAAACGATAAAAAGAAGAAAAAGAAGAAGAAGAAGGAAGAAACGAGGGAAGGTAAGTTCGCAGTCTCTTCGTGCTAAAAGTTCTGTCACCGATTCTTTCGCATGATCGCGGACGGCCGCGACGCGGCTTCCTCGGGCCGCCTTTCTAATTTCTGGCTTCCGGTTTTCGGACAAACTTTCGGGACGAAAGTTGCATTTCCCCTCAGTCGGATGCTTCGAACAGGAAGAAGTTCGTCTCGAGGTCGGTTTGGATGCCGTAGCTCTGGGGCGTAATATTGATCATGGCGTGGGCGGCTTGCAACGGCCCGGGGGTAGGGGATGTGGAAACCGTTGGGGGAAGGGAACCAGAGGGGGGGTGTCTGCACGACCTCTCCTCACCCTTTTCCTCCTGCCTGGTTCTCTCTGCCTCCGTCCTTCTACGGAGGGGTAGAAAGTCGACGGGGGAAGAGGGGAGCACGGAAGAGGGACTAGCTGAAGCGTTACAACGGGCCCACTCGTTGCATACGCTCGTCGATTCTACCGGGTGGTCGTTAACACTGCACTCTAACCGACAAGCATCAACGAAAACACTGAAAAATGTTTTTCCGCAAATGAATTTGAAGATTGAACTCTCTCCACACACACATAAAAGTTGTACTGTTCCATCGTCTAACTTGGTCCTCGTGTTCGTTCCATAAAACAGTGGGGAAAAATCGTACATCAATTTTTAAGACGTGCCTGTAAATAGAAGGCTTCAATCTTCAAAACTGTTGAAGATTCCTTCGAAACAAGAATTTGTTTAATGTTTCTACAGAGGTTTGAATTTGATGTAGGATCTTTTAGGAAAAATGGGTCCTCGGCTTCTCATCCGCACATTTCGTGAAAAATATCTCGAAGAAAAATGAATAACGATGCGCGAAAGTAGAATCCGCGAGCTTTAAAACGAGTCCAAGTTTGTTGCTGCGCGATTATTTTTTTTGCGAAATTACGAAGGGTTAAAAATCGCCGATTTCTCGAGAACCAGAAATGCCAAAATTTTCGATCCGCATTGCTTGGATGCGGAATTGCGAAGAAACCAGCAAAGATCGTTCTTTCATATTTTATAATAAGAATCGTCACACTTTCATCGTTTCGACGAAACTCGAGCATAAAATCGATCTCGTCGCTCTCTAATGAAAAAAGCAGACCCGACGAGCTCGCGGAAAAATCCGCAGTCCATCGATAAATGCTAATCGCTCGTCGGTAAGATTAAATCGCGCAAATATTTTGCCTAATAAAACGCGCGGCCGATTGTCGCTCGAATAAAACTTTCCATTCTGGTTCGCGCGGGTGCAACGGAATAAACTGCGATTGGAATTTTCGTTTGAGTAATCGGGGTGTTAAGAGCCAACGGTGCGATAAAAATTCGCGCGGACGAGCGAGAGTGGTAAAAATGAACCGCCCCCCGAAACGCTTCGACGACGACGACGACCACGACGTCGGCGACAGGAACCCGTCGATAAAGCGCGAAACATCGCCGGTTAGAAACGAAGGCAATGTTTTCAAACTAATTTCCGAAACGAAGATAGGGGACTTCCGCGAGGCAGGATTTATTAAACGACGGGGATATGGGAGTAAAAATTTATCGGTGCCGGTCAACCCCCGTAAATTATACGACGCCGCGCCGGGGAACGTGGAAAAGATTATGGAACGGTAGTTAGCGTAATAATCGATATCGTCGAATCGCTTTATGTGTCAGACGCAGAGCATGATGCAGTTCCGGATTGTACGAATGCAATCAGGACCATAATAAAACGTCTGTAATCAACGTGTAGGAAACTTTGGTACGGCATATTTTCAAATACAATTTTACTTTACCGCATCTGCTACTACCGTCCTATCGAGAAAATCATAACAGACATTCAAAACGAAAATAAATATATTAACGTTACATGAATTCTTTTGCAGACAAAGTTCAAAAGAAGCTGGCAGTCTACCATTCTACGACGACAACTGTGAAATCAGTCTTCTGGGCGCAATGCTCTGTTAACACATTACCGACCGGTGATTATTGCATAATTTTGAAAAATCTACGGTACATGGCTAAACACTTTTCAATGGAACCTTCGATAGCAACAGCAATTTTTATTGCGAACTAACAAGTCACCCTCGATAACGTCATCTAATAGTTTCATTTAAGATTGCAATCTAAAAGACAATCTCTATGCTCTCTTTTGGTACTGCACAATTATTGAAAATCCTATTAATAGGCTTCAGGTAGGTAAAGCGTTAAGAAAGCCATCACTGGACCAAGTGATCGAGCCAAACTTCTCAATATAAAAGCCAATCTTTATGAAACCCTAAAAGATTCCGAAATTTCGCAATTACTCGTATTCGAACAGGACACTGAAGATATATACCCATGACTTCCGTATAGCCAAGCATTGCCTCCCGGATTGTACCATATGTGGCGTAACCATCAGTATCCACCATACACTGCTCGAATGTCCCAGATATTCTTTGAACGATTCGGATTCTCTATTGTTTCGATTCTTAGAATCTAAACGAAGACGTTGGTATCTAACCATTTACTAAACATTTAAGTATTGCACGAGATTTCATACCCATAAAATGAAAAAAATGATATTAGAATGAAACAATCCTAGTTGAGAAAAAAGGTATAACTTTCGAGTTAAAATACCTCCGACTGCAAATGGTTAATGGTACCGCGTTCAAATATATTGGAAACAAGTAACGCTGATCCGTTCGAAACGTGGGAAGCAGACCCAGCAAAGACGCGAGTATTCGGGAAGATTTTTTTCGGTTAAATCTAGGCCGGCGGCGCGACGCACGGCGTCGGGGCTCGCATTTTTTTCCGGCGCGGCCGTGAGAGCGCGACCTAGCTGAGAACCGCTGAGCCTCTTTCGGGATCGAAATGACAGTCTGGCCTGAGAGGTGCGAGCTTCGAAAGCTCTCCTCTGTGGGGGAGTGTTCTGTGCCCGAGCGGAACGATATGGGATACACGTATACGCCGCGGGACACGTGTGTAGAACACGCGTGTCTGCGCGTCTCGCGTGCGTCTGCACGCGCGCGTATTCAGACGGGTAATCGCGCGACCGTGTGGGTGCCAGCACTACCAGGCAAAAAACTCTTTTGCAAGAGGCGAGCCAGAGAGAAAGAGAGAGACAAGCTAGGCTGGGGAAAAATGCGAGAGAGAGAGAGGGAAGGAGATAAAGAGAAAGAGGGAGGAACGAGGAGAGAAAGAGAAGTAGAGAGAAGGGGCCACTACAATACAGCTTTGCAGGTGGAGGCCATAGAAAAGCCTGTCTGGCTTAAAGGGTCAGACCTCGGACGAGTTCACGACGCGCAACGGCATATCGTCGTATCGACGATGAACCAGAGGGGAACCGGAACACGCATCGGAAGTAAATACCTTCCTGATTAATACCTGGCCCCTGATTTCGAGGAGACCCCGAGGGACCGTCACCCATGTCCCCTGATCCTGCTAATTGTTATTCTGTGGCCATCCCCCTACGTAATTGTTTCCAATAGCAGTGTACACGCGCTGTCCACCAGATTCGAATCTCGGATCTCGAGAGAAATTTTGATAGACTTTCCTGATCGAATTTTCTGGTGTATCTCGTACATTTGTAAGATCGAATTACGGAGATATTGAACTCTCTCGACAACTGCACGGCTGACAGTGCTGAGTTATTTCTTAATTTTGTTGAGAACGCTTCCTTCTTGAATTTAAAGAAGAGCGCCGCTATCGTAACTAGCAGTCGTCCATCGATTCGGAAATATTTTATACACAAACTCCCAGTAGGAAATGCATTTGAATCCGAATTCGCTTTTCCCCACTTTTTTCAAACTCGAAGTCTATCAAGAATTCAAATTCCAACCGATTTATTTCAGCGTCGCGCGATCACCGAGCTCGCGAAAGTCAAAAAAAGTCATAATTGAAAACGGATAACGAGCGAATTGTTCAAATCCGTTCTTCCGAAAATAAAAGCACGCCTTCGCGAGACACGATAAACACATCTCGCGCGTGTACGCTCGATCATCGACAGAAATCCACGAAGTTTGCTCGATTGGCAGTGCGAGGTCAGTCATTCGCGTGACATCGTTTGTAAGCGCTCACGGAAAATGCCGATCTAGCATTTTCGAAAAATCAATATTTTTATTGCACTCTTTGAAGTGTCTTCAGAAACTTGTTCCCAGAATACTTTATTTCGACATGCAATACAGATAACGAAGTTACAGAAATATTCGAAACACAATAAAATTTGTAAACAGGTTTTCCAAATTGTTAGAGTATCTTCATCAGACTTTCCTCTGTCGCGCGAACCATTTTTCTAGACGAATTTTAACACATTACCGACCGGTGATTATTGCATAATTTTGAAAAATCTACGGTACACTGCTAAACACTTTTCAATGGAATCTTCGATAGCAACAGCAATTTTTATTGCGAACTAACCAGTCACCCTCGATAACGTCATCTAATAGTTTCATTTAAGATTACAACGTAAAAGAAAATTTCTATGCTCTCTTTTGGTACAGCACAATTATTGAAAATCCTATGTTAAGTGTTAAGAAAATGCAGATCTGAAATAAATAAGAATTGTGCTAAACTCTGTCGAATTCTATATTTTACCCTTTTTTAAACATTTTCAGATGCAATAAATTGCATGAAGATCCGCCGTCTGTTTACGATTATTGAGATTACAAAGATACATCCGTGAGAAATTATTCGAAAAAATGACTATAAACTTGGACAAATATGTTCTCGTTATTTTCACGAAGTAATATAAACACTCTCGGTGTTCCGTAAACCTAGTGTTGTACATAAAGGTACATTCGCAGGATACCCAGGATATCGCGAAGGAACGCACAATGTAATTGTTACGGCGCGGCGTTCCCATTTTTCCCGTCGCTTTGAACGAAGGGGTTGCAGAGTCTTGTAATTAAACTTCAAACAGTGCGTCTACGCAAATGCGTCTCGCGCAAAACGAGAGGTTCCGATCGAAGTACGAGTGAAATTTTAATCGCGCCACTGGTATATCTTTCGTTATCAACGACGACGACGGCCAATTTACCGCAAGAACTTTATTTTCTTGGGGACCGGACGGTCGTCGCGTGTCCCGGCTAGAAAAATTCAATTTTCCGGCAGTTTTCCTCGCGTGCCGTTCCCCATCGCGCCCCACCGCGTCGCGCTAACTAACCGGTTTACTTCCGATTGTGAGAAATAATAATTGCATTTCTGGTTCGACGGGGGGGGTTCGGCGAACACCGGAAACTGAATAGCCAATTAAGCACGCGTCGTCGGATTGATACAATTAAAACGTAATTTTCGCGCGAAAACTCGGCTGCCGAATTATCGATACTTCGCGTGTCCGCCGTTACATACGACCGATAATAAAATGAGCCGACTCTGATTCTATGTATTGTTATCGATCGTTTGCCGCGATACGCTTGGAAAATAGCCCGGCTCCCAGCACAACAGTTTACCGCGTGGATAAACGAACTATGTCGTTTAGATGTTTTCCAAAATCATTTTGGACAACGTTTCAGGGAATCTATTTAGTACTCCTTCACGGAAATCGAATTTGCAACAAGCTGTTATCTAAAATCGTAGCACGATGTTCGCAGAATGTGAATGTTAACAAGCATCAAGTAATTTCTTGCGAAAGTGAGAACGGTATGTTCGAAAAAGTTTGACGCGCCCTCCAAAAAAAATGAATTTACACAAGTCGTTATTGAAAATCAGAATATACAAAATTTCTATGATCATTTTGATGAAAATATGGTACGTTTAAAGAAACCGATCAAACTAATTCAGCTTCGTTTGTTTACAGAATCGGGGATACCGGGTTCGAACAAGTGCTATACACATAATTCAACGACTCTTCAAATTGTTCAAAACATGGTATGTTTAAAGAAACCGATCAAACTAATTCAGCTTCGTTTGTTTACAGAATCAGAGATACCGTGTCCGAACAAGTGCGATACACGTAATTCAACAACTCTTGAAATTGTTGAATCCGGAACGTGTGATTCAGGCCTGTCTGGGACCGTGTCGACCCACAGAATCCGCCCAAACGTCCGCAGTCCTGCAGCGTCGTTCGCGCACAAAGAATCAACAATCGGCCGACATTTTCCCTCATTCTGCCGTGGACAAAGCGTTTGAAAGAAAAGATTGACGGGATACGAGCGGCTCTGATTCAATGCGGATTAAACAAGGGCGAGAGTTAAACAACGGAAACGCACCGGGTTCCCATGGATCCACCGTTTTCGTGGAAATAACGAAGAAAAGAGTTCGAGCGAAACAGTCGCGCGACGTCGGGTTGAACGGAAAAGGGGTAAAAAGGGTAAAAGGGGGGACTGGTGGCTCCCTACGGTGGCGGAAGAGGATGCTTGGTACCCCGTGGACAAAGGGGCGCGGAGCACCGCGTTTCAAACCTCTCCAATTATCGGACTTGCCACCTATCCCTCTCCCGTGCGTGTGACGTAGGTGTTTCATTAATTTTAATTAAATATTTTTAATTCTCACCGGCGAGAACGTGGGACGAGGAACGAGAAACGGTTCCGGAGGACGGAGAAGGTCGGGGAAGGGTGAAGAGGAAGCCAGACGCGGGTTGAAGTCCAAGGAAACGCGTGTGGTTACGTGTGACGAATGTAATCGCGTTGTTTACGTCGACGAGGAACGCGAAATTACGGGAATTCCCCGCGATCTACGCGAAATAAAACGGTAGACTGTACGTTCGACCACTTTTACGAGGAAGTCGCGGAGCTTTCGACAGAATCGAGATCGAGGGACGAAACTAATTTTGTATTAAAGCTGAAATGTTGAAAAGAAAAATTCTCTGCATCGACTGCAAGAAATAGAAACTAATTTGAACGTTATTTCTTCCCGTGATGATTTCAATAGAGGAGAAATTATACTGTACCGACATCTTGAATTTTGAAAATTTTTCACGAAGATCCGCGATCGAAATATAAGAAATAATAACGTTACGATCGTTTCATTTACGAACGACAGACAGCATCCGATCCTCGTGCCAAGGACGACTTCTTCTTCGTGAACAGACACACGGAACTTTCAGCACCGACAAATACACAGACGAAAGTGTGAGCGAGACGGGTCATGCTTCGCGCAGAATGCACGACCATACTCGAGCCGCTCGCACACTCTCGTCAATCACTTTCAATACTTCTCACTCTTAATGTCGACGTAATTGGAGAAAATCAATCAACAAATGAAATTTGACGTACGTCCGTTCGATTCCATCGACAGCCGACTGGAAGATCGTTGAAATATCAACTTATGGTATACAGTTATCTAAGAATACACCGAATTTTCTATAAACAGATTTGCATATTTTTCGAATGAACGCGCCTAAGTGTTGCAAGGAAAAAGTTGCAACGATCGGAGAGTTTCGGGACTCGTTAAGCAAATAAAAAGGAATATCGACGCCGCGCCGGAACTAGAACCAAAAGAAGCCCACTTACATTCCATTACGCGAACGTTGGAGAGCAGACGCGAAAGTGGGATAGATTTCAAGCCCCTCGACGAAAACGACTTACTCGAACGCAGCCCTTGGTGCAGGTATACGGAGCATTAAATGTGCATCACGAACGAACCGAACGGTTTGGCCGAATTTCGTTCGCAGCTTCTCCGAGAGCAAGCCGGACGATAGACGACGAACGAGAGAACCCGGGTCGATGAGAAACTGATCGGCATGCCGAACACGGGCCGTCTAAACCGCCGATTATCATATTTATGATGTCTTCTCATTTCGAGGAGCGAGACGACCGCCGATAGCTGGCTTGTACGACGATCCTCGCCGCGTTTCCCGCCTCGGGACCTCGCCCGTGATTGAATAATTAAGCCCTGATCGAATTAAATCAACCCATTAACGATCGCGTTTTTCGTCCCGACCCGTGCACAATTACACTCTTCTGCAAATTACTCAGTCCGCGATCTTATCTCCACAGTCACGGTGATCGTACGTGATTTATTTACAGAAGTCCTTTCATTCGCTCTGATTTATTTTCTTTTTCTAAAATCACCGCTCTTTGTCTCCTTTGTTTTGTGAATTCGAGGAAAATTAACCTCCGGAATAAACGAGTTTTAATTAAATCAATTTCTCGCGTTCGATTCCTCTTGCTCGATGCTTCACCGCGGCGCGACGCCAACGCTACGCTCAGTGGAAACTGCCGCAACTCTTGAACCGTAAGAGATATATCGCAATGAAATTTGCGCTATTTGCACCAATATTGTCTGTAATGATTCTTTAATTCAATGGTTAACATTTAACCCCTTGCCGTGCAATTTTCTTTACAGTTACAGCGATTAAAACGTATTTATCCCGTATAATCCCCAATAATGTCGTAAATCTTCGTGACGAGCCCGTCTCGTTAAAATTCGGCAAGGTGTTAATGTTCTATAATATAATACTGTATTATCATTTTGAGGATGCAGCAAGGTTTGATTATCTCGAGATCCGAGTCAAATTTTGTGTTATTAACTCGCCAACCACGATCTTTGCGATTTGATGAACTTCCCCGTGAAATTCCATTACACTCTAATTATTTGTAGCAGCCAACCGGGTGTAAGAGGCGTTTCGCGAACGCGTTTCAATTACTTTCGCCGGTTCGGTTCGGCGAGACCGGCAAATGTTTCGAAAAATAGATTAATCCGGTGTTTGATGCACGCCCGCGCAATAATTGCGCTAACAGAAAGCAAAGTGTACTCTGTGGGTGGGGAGGGCGGGTAGGGGTTCGTTTCGCCTGTTAGCCCACTGTTTAACTTCCCGTTTAGAAACTTTCAAACCATAACACAAAGGCAATACACACATGGGCCGTTCGCTGTGCGTTACGATTTCAAGCCCTCCGAATGTCGGAACTTCCGTTTCGACATTGAATTCCAGCATTTGTTGCTTCTAGATTGTATTAGCCGGAATGAAAACGTTTCTATCGCGGTCCAAAGCAATCGTTACTCGGCTATTTCGCTCTCGCGAATCCACTCCCGCATGTTTTCCTCGCCGGCGCGCGGCGGTGTTAGATTTTTACAGAAATCTGTTCCGAATATTTTGACGCGAATCGCGGGAAACTGAACTTTTCGAGTGCAGCCTCGATATAGGAAATCGACCAGGCACTTTTGATGGATCTGTTTCAGAGAAACGCGTGTTCGTCAAAATTTGTTTCTGCTTTTTTTAATTCCCCAAGGTATTGTTGGCACTTTTTTTTGCGAGAACGTGCTTCGGATAGAATAATTTCATTCTATATTAACATTTTACCTGCCCGAAGCCTATTAATAGGATTTTCAATAATTGTGCTGTACCAAAAGAGAGCATAGAAATTTTCTTTTGCATTACAATTTTAAATAGAACTATTAGATCACGTTATTGTGACTTGTTAGGTCACAATAAAAATTGCTGTAGCTATTGAAGGTTCCATCGAAAAGTGTTTAGCCGTGAACCACAAATTTTTCAAAATTATGCGATAATCACCGGTCGGTAATGTGTTAATATGTGTTCTTCGTAAGAATATAAAATTGATGTAATCAACTCATACAATTTATTGTTCGTGAGAGATCTTCTGAATTGATTTTACGAAGACACGATAAAATAGTTTTTATAAAACTTGATTCTTTTCGTGTCCGCGACAGTTCGAATAGAGGTAAATTCATTTTGAAAACGGCATAACGGCGAGCGCGCCGCGACCGCCGGTGCAGCCATAGTTGCATTGATTAATCCAATTAGGAACACTATGTATAATGCGCTCCTCTTTCAACGGCAACCGTGAAGTGGCTCGTGGTTTGAAAAGCGTACCTTGTTACGGCAAAAATAAGGAGGCCGATCTTATATTAATTCAACCAACGATTCGTTCGCATTGGACACTCTTCGCGTACCAAGTTTTCGTAGGTAATTAACGAGAGACAACTTCAATTTAAATAATGAAAATGTGTACATGGCCGTTTCATCGAGCGTTACGAACTCGGAATTTCCACGAGCAACGTACGCCCATCGTCCTAGAATATTCATATTAATTACGAATATTAAGTAACATGCAGCCTGGTTTTTGTAAAGTTGGTTTTTAAACTTACATATTTTCAGTCTGGTATGTAAATACTTAACGCTGCCGGTATCGAACGCTTTGCACACTTATTACTGGTGAATTAATATTACGTAAGATTCTAATTTATCTTGATAATTTTCATTTTGATAGGATATTGTACAAAATGTCAGCTACTCTGCACTTTCTCCCGAAAACAGGGCAAGAGCACCATTAGAGATAAATATGCATTCAAAACGTTGTTCCGTGTGCAGTGGGGCAACAGCAGAATTATTAACAAGCCTGCTATAAAATGCTTCATTGCATTTTATTGCATTACATTAGGAAAACGCCTTTATTCTTGGGCGACATCTATGTCGAATAGTTCATATTAACTTATAGTACATTAATAAACACAAGCTAGATAAATTTCGCTCATGTTATAATAAAAATAACCAGTAGATGCACTTGTCCCGTTTACGAACTTACCCCACCTTATCTTACTCGGAAATATAGCATTCGGTATACATGCGCACATGTATGAATTCGGAGAAATTGAAGGAAAATTAATTAACATCGTCCCGGAATATAATAATAAGTAACGGAGTCGGGACCTTTCATTACTTCATTTATCGGAATTATAATTAATTCGCGTCTGTTGCCCCGGATTTAATCATTGAAACCGATATTGCGTGTCATTGTCGATGGAACAATTATAATGTCGCTCGCAATCGGTGGTTTAAGATCAGTAATTTGCGCTGTCATCGCTTTATCTGCGTCATTGTTCGGCGAAATTGATACAGAATCGTTTTATGCTCCAGTTTTCGGTATTTACAGAATGGGGTCATTACGCTTTTAATTACAGAGACAACGTTTTTCGTTACAATTTGCTAAACATCTGACACTTAAAAATTATAAATTGTTAAGGGAGGTAGAAATACTCTAAAGCTTGGAGTAGAAATCCAGGTAGTTATGGAACCTGCAATTTTTCCACCGCGTAGAAAACCAAATTTTTATTACTGTGCAGTGAAAGATTGCAATAGTGGAGCAGAGTAAAAAATTGTTGTTGCGTTTCCACACTTTTCCAAAGCCGAATAAACGCGTAGTCAACATTACCCGACGCGTTCTAGCCATTTATGCCATTTTCTAGCATACTCTTTGAATGTCTCAGTCGCGAAGAATAAATTTCGAGAATTCTATTAAAATTGTTGTGGATGAAGGTCTATGGGTTAACAAGAAACGGCAAGCCACCTGCCGGGAAAAATGAAAATCGCGTGGCCGCGTTCGCGGCGCAGCAATTAATTTAAATGAATTTTCACGTAAGTACGCAGTTGGCACGTTAAGTAGGCCGGTAATAAGGCGGCCCGTTTCGTCCTGGCTAACCGGAACACGCCAAATCCTCGAAAATAGAATCTAATGGGGACCGACCACGGAAAAAATGGGAACACGACACACAAACACCTCTCCGACCAACTTATTAGAACGAACCTTGAATGGGAACACTGGTGGATCTTTCATTTACCACCGGGCAAACTTTCCCATTGCTTTAAAGAAGATTAATCGACCGAAATTTACGGTTTACTAGGATAGATCACCATCTTTCCTTCAACTTCTTCCTATTTTCCCGTATCCTCTCAGGCAACGATACCACGAAATTCCTCTCGGAGAACAGATGCTCTTAACAGCTTCTGGCGGAGTTATTATTGAAAAACTTTCTGTTTTATTCATCCGTTTGGCTACATTTTATCGATCATTGCGCGTTCTGAATATCGAAAGAATTTTTTCGACGTCTGGAGATCAGAAAACTTTCGGAGACGAGTAAAGTTAACATAGAAATTTCCTGCAGAACATTTGCTGTTTGCTGGCTGATAAGCTTAATGTCTTCTCGTTGGGCAACATCCCGAAACAGAAACACAATAAAAGCTTGTTAGTATATCGCGTTGCAGAATTTGCCAACTTTCTTTCTGGGTCATCGAATACGCAAACTTCCCCAATGAATTTTTATTCGTTCGCCTTCTGGGAATCGATCGGAAAAACTCTCGAGTATTCTTGCTCCCTGGACCAAGCAGAGAATTGCGTGAACGAGTAAAATTGATTAATAATTTAGTCGTTGGCAGAATGATGGAAGATTTCGAGGGATCGGATTAAATTTGACGGGGTGTTGAAAATAGCCGTGGGAAGAGGGTCGTGCGCGCGTATTGAAAAGAAAAGGAAATTTAGCTTGTTCGTCGGGCAGCGTAACCAAATATACAAGGCAACAACGAAGGGGCGTTTCGAGAGACGCTCACGAGAAATCAAGGCGGAAAACCACGTAACCGCGAAATCGTTTGAACGTGCCTATATCACCCTCGCGCGGGTTTGTGCATTTTTTGCACGCAGTTTTAAGCGGTGTCGCGGTGGCAGTGTCCGCATGAATGTTTCATGAGGCCGTAGTTTCGCACACCCCATATACGCACAAGCGCGTGCGTGTCCCTGCCCGCGTGAGCGCGAATCCAGACTAGGGCTGCTACTTTCCTTCGAAGGTCGATGATTTTGAAGCTTCGAAGCTTCGAATTTCGGAGCTTCGATAGTCGAAACTTCTTTCGTTAAACGGAATAATTCGTAGCCGAGTTAACCCTTATACGATCCTCCGTGTGAAAATTCACCCATTTTCTATAAAATCTTTTATGTAACTATTTCTGAGGAGCGTACGAGGGTTAAAGTGTCGTTTCGTATGAAATCCTCCGCGGATTTATCGAATTTCTATCGCACTGGTTAGTTATCATGAAGAAAAAGTATAATTGTTTCTTCCGCGCATGCGGCCGGTACCAGTCGACTGGAACGAAATGCACAAAGTTGTAGGGGTGGATAAATACCATCGTCTGCACACTAAAACGTTAACGCAAATAAAAAAAGAGAATGATGGTTAGAGCATTGAAACTGTTACCGACATTTTTATTGAAATTTTAATTAAAATCCCTTTTATCCCCCATTTACCAGCAATTTATTCCAATTGTTTTCGATTTGTTCGAATGTTTGCCGACACTAGAAACAATATTCCGCGTGTTCGTGCTCGGAATTTCGATTAAACCATATGGATTTCACCTGATTCTATTTCGAATGACAGCCGCCGATCTTCCGTCTTTATTTATAAAATTCCCGGCCCCATTGTAATCGCAATTATGAATATTTGCCGTAGTAGGTTTTTCATTTCGCGGCGCAACATTGCGTTCATTTGTTCGGGGGCTGTTCCAACACAGAACGTTTCTCGCGAGATCCGCTCTCGGACGATTTAATGCATACAGCGAGGTATAACCGTCGCTTATTTGCTCCACGTTTTATTGTATACGGTGGCTGCGATTTTCGCTGCGCGAGATCTAACGCAGTCTCGTCGCAGTTTTTCCAGACGAAAAACAAATGTATAGCTCGTATAAGTCTGATGATTTTTAATTCGAAAAGATCAGGCGTGTACTTCGAATACCAATGAGCACGCGCGTGAAAAATCCCAATGCGGAAGGTTCGGCAATTTTCCTGAAAAAAATTCTTACAGATCGGTGACAAACGGTTCCGAAGTAGAGATGCATTTAACCTCTTAACTGCGGAATTTAGTTTTAAAAATCCCTCGCAGAGTGCGGAATTAAAATCAAACAATGGCGTGTCTACGCGTCGAACGCGGGGCAAATGGTCCTATTATAAATTTTACGAAAAACGAGGAAGGATTACATTTTTATTTGATAAAAAACTAACGATTCATTCTTGAAAAGTTTATTGATACCGCGATAGAGATTTGGATCGACGTGTATACACGTTGAACGCAGTTAACTGGTTAAGGATATGATTAAAGGACCCCTGCCGAGGACAATGATCGGGCTGGGGCCATTTCTTTAGGGATACGAGTCGGTAAACGCCGTATCAGGTTCGAGATTTATATTTTCTGGCCGAGACGGAGGTCTCGGAAGGAAGTATCGGAGAGGAAGCAATCGATTCGCGGGTTCCATTTCCGCGTGAACGCGATTGTTTTTATCAAGAATGTCGGAAGAAATTGGCTCGAACGGAGAGCGTCGGTTGCAACAGCCCAGCGAAGGAACAAAATTGAAATCTAGCTTCGAACCGGAGTCGAATTCAGCCGAGGTACAAAGTAAGTGTCGGGTATATTGCGCGAGTTACGCTACAGCCGCCTTTTCAGAATGCCTTTGGAAGTACGAGACACCCTGTCTTTGGCAACCGGCACAGTCAACTCTGTCGCGTGACAGCGACGAGACGCGTGCACGTGCAAACACCGATGGGAACGTTACAGGAGATCCTTTGACGTTCTCTGCTCGCCGACATACTTGCCCGCTTTTCCATCCACAACTTTCGCCGGAGAGATTTCTTTTAATCGACGTTTTAATCGGCAGACCGTGCGGAGTCGATGATGACTGACGCTTGTTCGCGCGCGAACCACGTTTCATTGCGAATTTTAAAGCGTTCGCGCTCGCTGTCGCTCAAAGACCGCGGACACCGCAATGAGAAATAAAATGTTCGAGCTCGTCCGTAAAAGTCTGTCTCGATGATCGGTGAAAACTACAGTTCAATTTGATTATGTTAATATGTTTAATAGGCTGAAAATAATGAAACAGTATTTTTACGAGGAGTGATCAAAAAGTAAGGTGCCTTTTTGAATTTCTGGGGATACCTACAGTCGATTTTCGTTTTCTTTTTTTTCTTGTGCTGATACACTCGTTTTGAACATATGTTCACAGTGTCAGCTATATAGCATTTTTTGTTTGTTCGCGAGAAGCGTAAAGGTTAGAAGTATTTTGCGTGTTCGGCGATTTTCTGCTGTCGAAAAGAATGGATCAGAGAATTTGCATCAAATTTTGTGTAAAAAATGGAATTAAGTGCTCCGAAACACCCGAGCGTACTCTGAGTAAACAAATTTTTATAAGTGGTACAACCTCTTCCAAGAAGGCCGAGAAGATGTTAACGACGAAGCTCGCCCTGGACGCCTCAGCACGTCGACAACCGATGAAAACGTTGAAGAAGCGAAGAAAATAGTGTTGAGGAATCGTCGAATTACCATTAGAGAAGTTGCCGATGATGTCGGCATCTCGTTTGGTTCGTGCCAAGCAATTTTAACGGAATTTTGGAAACGCAATTCATGGATTTTGCATCGCGATAACGCACCTGCTCGCGCATCGTTGCTTGCGAGTAATTTTTTGGCCAGAAACAACACCGTGATCGTGCCTCAGCCACCATATTCACCGGATTTGTCCCCCTGCGACTTTTTCCTGTTCCCAAAACTGAAGAGACCCACGAAAGGACGGAGATTTGCAACGATTGAGAGGAGATAAAGACTGTATCGCTGGAAGAGCTCAAAGCTATACCAAAAAGTGCTTATCGGAAGTGCTTCGAGGATTGGAAAAACCGCTGGCACAAGTGTATAATATCTGAGGGGGATTACTTTGATGGGGACAACATAAATATCGATGAATAAATAAATATTTTTTGATAAAAATAAAAAGTCACCTTACTTTTTGATCATCGATATATTCCTCTAATGTTTTTACCATTTTAAATCGCACCTATTCATTTTTCTCTCGTAAAATCCACTGTCTACTTATGAACGATCTAGAATCCTGACCAGCAGGATCGTTCGATTTTTCCGTGGAACGGCCGCAGACGAGTGGCGACGGCTAGAAACAGAGGAAAAGAGTGAAGGAGAGAGAGAGAGAGAGAGCGGTTCTGCAAAACAGTGTCCCGGTGAAAGAAGAACGCAACGGGCACCAATACTGCGGGGAACCGAGTCTGAAGGGAATAAACGCATTCATGAGAATGAAACAGAGCAGCGTCGGTTTATCCGCAAACAATGAGGCGGGTGTCGCGCGCAACTCTCCACCGGTTCTACACTGTCAGAAGTTGTCTCTCTCATTTTTCACCCTCCTTTCCCGTCTGTTCTCGTCACCGTTCAACCCAGCGAGACTCTAGCACCGCGGTACTCTATTCAATTACACCGAAGACCAGACCTCCACGCACAGATTGCAACTGCACCGTTGCTGCATTCACCGCGTTGCGTTCGCGTATGCACGCGCCGCGTCGCGTCGCGCCGCTCCAAGCCAGTCCGACGTCGCGTCTTCGCCTTCATTCAAGACCGACGAGGGAACACACCCCCCCCCCCCCTCTAAACCTTCCCAGATTTTTGTTTCAGAACCCCTCGGATTCGCCGAACTCCGTGGAACGCGTAACAAATTGCTTCAGCGTTCTGGTTTTTAACTACTCGGTGTGAAGACGAATCGAAAACAACGAATTTTCGATTTTCAATTTTACAAAATGTTCTATTACAAAGTTCCTTCGTCAACAGGTTCGCAAGCCGTTTAATTTTGACCACACTAATTTCCCCTCGGCCACTCCGGAAGATCGAGGAGATACCTTTTCGCGATCCTGTTAACCCCGGGCCGGATCTAGAAAACTATTTCCCCAATAAAGGGTCGCGTGTAGTCGAACGGTGTTCTAACTATCCGAAAATTCTATTTGCATCTTAATTTCGTTCCGGAACGAGAGCCTGGCTCCCTATACGAACGAACACAGAGAGAGAGAAAAAAAATATAAAACGAAAGGAGAAAGAAACTTTTATGTAAAATGAAGTAGCCAGGACAGTTTATTCCGGCTCGTTCGTGCAGTACAAACGCCCCCGAAATTGCAAATCCGGTCGATTGATCTCGGATGAATATTTAAGCCGCCTGCAACTCGCACGAGTCAACCCTCTCGCGCTATTCATTTCCTTTTTTCTTGTTTTATTTTTCGTTCGTTCGTCACCCCGTCTCGTCCGGCATCGCGCGGGCGTCGAGACTGTACATACGTACGTATTTCGAAGGAAGGGAAGCCTGTTCGACATTTTATGCCGCGGCCCTTAATTATATCGTACAAATTTTACGATCCACTTCCGTTACGCTGCGCCAACTTT
The DNA here is from genome assembly GCA_028455805.1 of Lasioglossum figueresi. Taxonomy (NCBI): domain Eukaryota; kingdom Metazoa; phylum Arthropoda; class Insecta; order Hymenoptera; family Halictidae; genus Lasioglossum; species Lasioglossum figueresi. Next base: position 15,635,743 of record CM052201.1, on the reverse strand, counting down.
ATGGTAATGACCACAATAAAAAAAAAAAGAAACACCGACCGCCGCCGGTGATTCCGAGTCAAATATCAGAACGGTAAAACCAGGATTACCCTGCTCTTCCGCTTCTAAGGATTTCTTCATTTCGTCGTCGGGCTTTATCGACGGCTCCGAATAAGTATAATAATTCGGTGTATCGTTTCCTCGCCACGGTTCGACAGGTTTCAATTAAATTCCAGATTGAAGCCGGCACACTCGCATAATTTTACAGCGACGTGACTCGCCGGATGCATTCATGGAAATAATACCGCCTTGCAATTCGCTAAATTTCCGAGAACGGATTACACGTGCAACTTTGCCTCGAGGAACCACGGCTAGACGATGCAGTGTTTGAACGCCTGTAAACCCTAATGTTGTAGTAAAGGGAGCCTTGTTCGCCAGGTATTACAGATTCGGAGGAATCACTTGTTATGCTGTGTACCGGAATATGGAATTTCATGCGCTGTACCATCTATTTTAATAAACCCGATTGCTTTTCGGGCAGTTCGTCCAGTTCGAAGCTGATTGCGAGTCGAGTTCCGTCTCTGTTATTTATGTGAACGCATTAATCGCGTTATTGCCAGTCTTCTGACATTTTTTAGAACGGAATGAACCCGCCGTGGAACCGTTCGTTTCGGAGAAGCTGCGCGGACAGTGGGAGATGAATTTGAACCAATGGGGATCGGTGCCGCTAACTATCGACGCGTAAGTGCTCGATCAAACAACGTTCTAACGAACGCGGAAAATTCCACGGTCTTGGTGCGTTTCATGCCGCGTGGAGCCAGCTCCCCGGGCTGCGTTTAATTTCCTCTCTTTGGCCCGGGGAATATCGTACACATGTCGGTGAACGCCTGCGAGCCACGATACTTCGCACAAATTAAATTTTATCGGGCAAGTTGCGGCACGGGGAACGGCGGCAGGAAGACCGCGGCCAGGAATTACACCGAATAAACAGGTTAAACATTTTTCAAACCGGCCAGCAAGAACAGCTGCGAGCCGACGCGCGACGACCAGCTGAAATATTAATGCGTGTTGTCTCCGACACTTTCGTCGGAGAAAAATGACATTCGACTAATAAGATATGTATGTTAGATTAAAGCATTTGATGTAATATCCCACGTATAGCGAGGGACGGGTCTCAAGACTACATACGCGAAGTTGGAAAATAATTTGACGATATATACCGTTTTTGCAATACATATATTGTAAACACGTGCCAGACGTGGCACACAAAAGTATTCGAACTTTGGACAACTAAGAATTTCCGACGCTGATAGAACGTGGACAAACAATTTCCAACACTCACAGAATGAAAACAAACATTGCTTAGTTCACTGGCAGTTAGTCCAGGGCAAACAGTGTTGAAAATTTCTGTTTCCCCTCGATTCCTCTGATCAGGGCTGTATCTATGCAACTGTTCCGAATTTTTCGAGGAATCTTCAGGTATAGAATTTCAACGCCCATTGCTATTCAAATAAAAAGATCGATGTTTTTCCAGTGAATAATTAAACAATCTCAAAAACGTCAGTTTCAGGCTCAATTACAATTCGTAAATTTTTCTACATTTTCCGACGCGATTCATTTGGTTCGTGACCGGAACACATTTTTCAATAAACGTCCGATTTCGCGGTGAAGTACGTACAGAACATTTTTCAAATAAATCGCGAACGAGAATCGTAGTCCCGGGAATATGCGTAAAAAGTATCGTTCGCTGGGAAATTGAAATTAATTTGAAAAATGATCTGGAACACGATATATTTGTATCGTCGAGATAAGTCGAGATAAGTCAAGATAAGTCAAGATCGCACTTAAGAGACAAGAACTCTCTAATGAAAACTCTGATTGGCTTGTAAAGAAGGTCCACTGTTCCATCGAGGATGATATTAAAATATATTCTTCTTTTCTAATTATACCGTTCAGCGAGCCGGGGCGATATTTCGAGGAATCGTCGACGGTAATTATCATAACAATACAAAGCGATTCATATTTTCCATCAAGATTCAAATTTATGGAAAACCTTCATCGGGCCAGTGTCCCGAGCAAAAGACGAGTCGCTTTGATCGTCGCGATCGTTTTCCCGACTCCGGCCACTATGCAATCACTATGGAACCTTCTCTCTTTCGTGCTTTTGTCCTCGTCCGGCTTCCCGCAGAGAGGGTACGTACTTCTGCTAAACGTTGTTTTCATTAATATTCATTCCGGCAACAGAAATCCAGTAAACGGCCGCGTATCCCGATATAACTTACAACCTTCGGATTCCTTTATTGCACGTTCTACTTTTCCGGACGGACGACAGGGAGGATCCGGTTACATCATAATTAAAGTCGCGCGGATCTTCGGGACGACTAATGATATCCTCTTCGTCTTCCTGAAGATTGTCTGCCTTAAGTTCCCGGCGGGCACAAAGGCCCTTCGTAACGCGAGACGCGTAAGATAGTATCTGCCGTTGAACATGTACAGTAATGCCTCGATACATGCGAGAAAGAGAGAGAGATATATATTTATGTGCACGATACTTGTGAACAATTTATCCCCACGCAATCCTGTACGTGGAAATTAAATTTGTTGTTTCTCTTGATACAGTATTTTATCGATAATTGTCCCCAACACGGGACTGCCCAGGGACAATTATCCTCCAGGGATATTATTCTTTGACTTTTGTCGAACGTAGAGAAGGGCAGCCGAGCTCGAGAGAACTCGGTCGCCGAGAAGTGTAAACATAACTAATACGATGTCAAACTTGTTTATTTTTCATTATTTCCTTATGGAACTTTCACCAACATATTCGAGGCATTTTTATAATGCAAAATGATACGAAATATGATATCATTCCGATGATATTTACTTGTGCAATGAACGAAGAAAGTTTTCGACGCGAAAAACTTTCCATACGCTGTTCCTTCTTGCGTCGAAAACTTTAGTCGTCCATTACACAAGTAAATATCATCGAAATTATATCATATTTGGTATGATCTTTATTGGAAAAATGTCACAAATATGTTGGTCAAAGTCCCATAAAAAAATAATGAAAAATAATGAATTTTGAAATTCGGATCAGTGTGGTCTCACCGAGGGGTATGATGTCATACTTCGCGGCCCCTCAAGGGGTACACCCCGCAGTGGTGGGGATGGCTCCGGGACATCTAGCGGCCAAACATTTGGGACATTTATCGATAAAATACTGTATAGTGGATTGGAATTTACCACAACACCCGCCTGTTTAAGTCCGGCATATTGATCTTACAGGATTAGGCATGTAAGGAGTGGCGAGTGAATACAATAGAGCCGCCCGTATTAGAACATTCATTATCCAAACATGATGATACGCTGGTTTATTGTCGGAACAACGTGTCCCCTGTTACATGTTGGTTAAACCAGACGTTCCATATTGCCAGTCTGAAAATTATATACCCTTTATAACCAGAGCTGTATCAACACATTACCGACCGGTGATTATCGCATAATTTTGAAAAATCTATGGCACATGGCTAAACACTTTTCAATGGAACCTTCTATAGCAACAGTAATTTTCATAGCGAATTAACAAGTCACCCTCGATAACGTCATCTAATAGTTTCATTTAAAATTGCAATGTAAAAGAAAATTTCTATGCTTTATTTTGGTACAGCAGAATATTTGAAAATCCTATTCATAGGTTTCCGGTAGGTAAAGTGTTAATAAGTTCCGCAGAAAACGGTATAAAAATGAATTTCTGTCAATTCACTTGTCAACGAGTTTTCCTAATTCAATGGAATTATTCAGCCAAGAAATAAATGATGTATTTTGCATGAAAATCTGCGGTAATGTGATGTACAGACTGCGGATCTTCGTGCAAAATAATAAACGTTTGCGTTGTTTGCAAGATACAAGTGCCAAATGAAAAATTGTTTCTTCTTTTAATTCTAATCTTAATCTTATTAAGCTGAAACTGATACACCGATGTCCTTAAATCTTTTAAATATGACCACTGCTTTAAATTGTGCGTAGCCATTTTTATTATGCATGCATAAAATCCGCAGGTTAGTGATGTGTATTCGTAGAGTGTGCAGAGATGTGCAAATAAATGATGCTACGAGCTTCGGCTGGCCTGTACGGCTTCGGAAGCTCGAAAGGTCAGTTTTAATCGGAAACGTAGACGCCTCCAAACATTATAGTGTATTTCATACGTCGTGAGGAGAGGGGGGGGCCTAATAATAGAAAATGTCGGCCCGTAGCGATCGATCTCGCGACAATTTGGCATCGTCCATACAGGAATTGCAGTGTGGCGCGATGGACGTCGTTTATCTCGCGCGAGATACAAATCGCGACGTGCTCCGACGCGTAAAAACGCGCTCTCGTCGAAGACGCGAACGGCGTTGAGCGCGTCGATCGATAACTGCCATTGGCAAAGAGGAAGAACAATAATAAAAAAAATATATATCGGCGCGGCTTGTCCGATAAACGAACGGGCGACGAGTCCGGTCAAACCGTCGAATTTCGATAATTCCACAGGACGATGATTTTTTTGTTCTGTCTAGCGAACCACGCGAAAAGAAAATCGAAAAATCCGGCTGCCGCGGATTGGCGGCCGATCTTTCATTTTCATTCTTTGTAATTCATTTTACATCGTGCGCATCAAATCGAACCTGTTTCCTCGTACAGCCGTTGAGCTTTCTACAATTTATGGAATGCAGACGAATATAATATAATATTAAAACTGTTCCGTATAATGCTACAGCAATTTTTACTAGCGCCTCGGAGTCACCTATCGAGGACAAGGGGTTAAGCTCCCCGGTTCAAGATTCCAAGAGGCAGCTGTGAGCGGTAGAAATTATTTTTGGGATCGCGAGTGAAATGAAAGGGTCGCCGCGTGTCAGATAAAAAATCGATACCCTTCATCTTCGATTGCGCGGCGAAAGAGCCCGATAAATTACAAGAATCGCAAGAGAATGCATTGGGGTCGAAAGAGAATGAGAGAGAGAGAGAGAGAAATGAAAGGGTTGGGAAGAAAATCACGGAAAACGAGGGGGCTGAAACTATAGCAAACGCTTTGCGAGATAGAGGTGATCGCTGTGGCAGAAAAAAAAGAGTATGAGCCGGCGACCAGCAGGGAAAGACGCGCGCCGAAGATAAGGAAAAGTGGCGAACAAAACGGAAGAAAAAGAAACGAGCAAGAAGAGAGAACTAAAATCGTTCGGCGAACGAGCGAAACAAGGGGTTGAAGGACAGGGGCACGATAAAACAAAACAGTGGGTTTCGGTGGAGAAGAGGGGCCGGAGGGGGGGGGGAGAAGGAGGAGGGTTAAATTAAATAGGATACAAAAAGGAGAAGCAGGGAAGACAGTAACGAAAGAAAAAGAAACCGCGGGTACAATTAGACGGAAAAAGGGGTGAAGAGAACTAGACAGAGGGGATAGAGGAGAGGAAGAGAAACGCGACAAAGAGAATAGTGGAAGCAAAAGAAAGTGGACTGGCTGAAGGGGTGGGGAGAAGGATGACGACGGGAGCGAGACGGAGTAAGACAGCGAGTGGAAATGAGAGCACGGGGGGGAGCGAGAGGATAGCATCGGGCAGACTATAATAGAGACTGAAAAAGAAAAAAACGGGCAAGAGAAAAAGAGAAGAGGGATGGTTGGAGGGTGGGGAAGAAGGAGGGACAGAGACAGTCTAAGAGAGAAAGAAAAGGGAAAGGGAGCGAGCGAGTGGGACAGAGACGTTAAGGTGGTATTCCGGTTTTCGAGGCCGGTTTTTCAACCAATTTTTCGAAACTTTTTTCGGAAGAATTAGCACACTTTTTCGGTTAGAATTTTGCACACATATTTATAGGTATTTGAATTTATAGGTATTTCAATCGAGGACGCCAAAGGAACCGATATATTTTTCCAAATATCGGTTCAAGCCAACACCTCTGAAGACGAATAAAAAGAATTTACAACTCGTGTAATTCTGATTAATTTCACTTTTGAAAAATACCTCGTACACTCCAAATATCCACAAACGTGTGCGCGAAATTCTAATGCAAAAGGTTTAATAGATTCTCCGGAAAAAGTTCCGAAAACTAGTCGAAAAACGGCCTCGAAAACCGGAATACCCCCTTAAGAGGAAAAAAGATAAAAAGAAGAACAGGGTGAGGGAGAGAGAGAGAGAGTGAGAGATATGCAGGGAAGCAGAGATGGAGAGAGAAAGACGGAGGAGAGAGGGAGAGACGTGACGCGTGGCATCACGTGGTGTATTGATCGTCGCGCAGCATCCACGAGAGCCATTCCGGCTGCCAACCTTCCTACCTACCCCAAGCACCTACCCCTTTCCCTCATACCAACCTTCCGCCCCACCCACTTTCCTCCAGACCACCATTCTCCTCTGACCTCCTCCTACTTCACTTCACCATCCCCCTTCACCATCCCCCCTGTCGGTACTCCTGCAACAAACTACCCCCTGCCCCCTGCACGCGCCGAGCCCCCGGCGAAACCCCGTCAGACATCCATCGTCGTGTATCCAGCGAGTTAATTATTAAATGCATCGTCGTGCCTGCTAGGCCCTGCAATACGTCCCTTCCACCCCCCTCGGCCAGCCGAGAACCCCTAGCATCTCGCTTCCTCCCCCTGTGTCTTCATCTATCCGACCATTCCTATCTTCCTCCCTCTCTTCAGATTTTCCGTTACGCTCTCACTTTTCTCCGTTTTATACTCTCTTCATCTCGTTTCATCCCCTCCGTCCTCATCTATCCGGACAACCCTGTCTCTCTTCAGCTTCTGCTTTATCTCTATTTCACTTCCAACCCCCTCTGTCTTCATCTATGCAACCACCCCGTCCCGGTTTATCTCTCTGCCTTCAGCCTTCCGCTTTTCCCCCGTTTCTGCTCTTCCTCCCTTTCCGTCTCTCTTTCTCTTTCATTCCCCCCCTATCTTCATCTATCCAACCCCGTCCGGCATCTCTCTCCCCAGATTTCCGGTCTCGCTTTTCTAGTTTTTGCCTCCTCGCTTTCCCTCCTCCCGTCCCTACCGCTGGCGCCGATTCACGTACAGTCACTTCATCTTCCGCGGACCTGGTGTAAATGCTGGAAAGGAACGGTCTATCGGGGACTTTCGATTATCGGGCAAGTCGGGGATCGATCCCATCGCGGAAAAGGGAAACATCGGCCGCAGCCGTGCATTGACTTCGACCCCGACCCGCGATCCTGTTTACAGATTCCCGTGAACGACGATCACGCAGACCGTCTTACGTATTACCAGCACACAGACGCGCGAGAACAGCCATCTATTTTTGCTTTTTATTGTTGACTTAAGTTCTCGGCTGGTCTTCTATTCGCCCCGTCGCACAGTGCGTCGACCAAGAGGGCAGAAATAAAAAAATCGATATTTTTAACACTAGGTTTACGGGACCCGTCAAAATCACCGTGAACATAATTAAATTGTTGTTTACAACGTCAGGAATTAGATGTACGATCCTATTGATCATTGTATTAATTTGACATCCAGAGATAAATCATGTTCGTAAAATGAAGAACAAATTAGGATTAATGCTTGGTGTATGTTTCTTTGTGTTTTATAATATTGAGCATCGCTGTAAAGATTTACAGTTAATTAAGAAAAAATGCTGTTTATACGTTAATCGTGTCTCCATATTTTGGTTATATCGCTTCGTTCTAACGGTACATATTTGTCTTGGATAGTTCGCGACTGTTTCAGTGTTTTCAGTATCGTAATATCCTCGAAATCCTTCATTTGAAACGTGATTAAGCAAATATTTTCGTTAAACCGGGGGGAAATTTGATGGTTATTTGTCTTGGTGCGTAAACAACTTTGTCTCGCGGCGATATTCGTTTTCGCGCGTACCTAGAACCGGCTGCCAACTTTTGTTCTTCCCATCCGATCGGAAAACAATAACGAGTTTTCCTGCAGCAATAAAATGTACGATCGATTTTACAACGGTACGAAGAAAGTATTATTCGCCATTTCGCTCTGTGTAATTTCATTTATTCAATTGAAATTGATACCTCTGATTTTCTATAAACGTTCGTAAAACAATATTCATTAAAATTGAAAATACTCGTCGCTAATTAGAACTTTACAAATACATTCGAATATTTCGCTGATACTTTATTATACAAACTTTTCAATGCGAAAATAAAAGTTATTCGACAAAGCAGCTTCCCCACAGGAATGATTCCCCTATCAAATTTCAAATTAACAAACCAACGAAATTGCGTTTCTTCGTTGCCGTTATTTAATTGGCAATTAATCAATATTTTCATTCCGTGCTTCGATCGAAGTCCGAGAAGTTGTGAATTGCGTGCATATTCGAAGTCCCATTTAATTCTTCGAATAATGAATATCGATGGGATAATGACAGTTCGCACGGCCAATATTCGATCATGATTTTCGATCTTCAAAGCCCGTAGTACCTTTAAATGGCTCCGTAACGTAATTGCCTCTGCGAAAGCTTTCGATCCAGTATAACCTTCCAGCATTTTCGACGTGGCGTCACGCGCTCGAGGAGATTTTGTTCACCACGCTGCAGTGATTTTGATCACCCCCTGGTTCAGGGGGATGATACACCGCGATCCGCGCAGCGATTCATTTCATAATGAACTTAATCAAACAGTTCCTTAATAGTTGCAAAATCGGCGAACAATTTCTACCGAGGCGGTTCAATCAATTTCGGAGCAAATCGATTTCACCCATACATATTCCCCGAAACATTCGATTGGTATTATCTGGGTAAAAACGTTAAAATTGAGGACTAAAATATTGAAAAGATTAAAAATATTCTTTTTCAAATAATCTCATACTTGCAGAAATCATTTTACAGAAGCTGTGCGCTCCCCATTGTGTGTGTTTTCGATGAATTCACAGTACTGAAAAAGATCTTGAACGCAAGTAGTTGAGAAGCGACTCCGTTTATTTGTTATTCGAGACACTACTTATTGAATTATTCATCGTTCATGGGAAGTCTACATTCGACATTTATTATTCGCAGCTTCGAATTCGTGTTTATTTCAAAAGAACGGGCGTTCGTTATTCTTGATTTATTCCGCAACGGAAATCTGTTCTACCACGAACTCTCTTTCTCTCTCTTTCTCTCTCTTTCTCTCGCTCTCTTTGTCTGACTTACTTTTAAATATTTATAAGCAATTATTTTAATCACAACGGAATTTCTCCCGGTACGATCAGCGTATCTTCAATTAGTCTTAATTTCCAATTTGCCCATAAGAGAAGATTAACGTTCATGAAGTATGCCTCGCAAGAATTTCAAGCATGAATATCTTAAGGTGGTCTCGTAGAGTTTACTTCGCTTCATCGACTCGATCTTGATCTTGATCTTGGGCTGCTTACAATTAATGAAGCTGAACAGCATAGGGAAACAGAAATATTCCTTCTTGTCTTCGATCAAAATAACGGGGAAATAAATATTAATAATATACAGACAAAAATTATATTAGTGACTGATTCATAGATATCGAAAAGGTGAAAAAATAATCGTTATTCATCGGACAGCGGATCTTTATGGAAATTAAAAATTTTCTATGCGGGTCGCAACAAACTGGAGCGGAATAGAAATTTATTTTCTTTCTCAACGCATTACCGACCGGTGATTATTGCATAATTTTGAAAAATCTATGGTAAATGGCTAAACATTTTTTAATGGAACCTTCAATAGCAACAGCAATTTTCATTGCGAACTAACAAGTTACCCACAATAACGTCATCTAATAGTTTCATTTAAAATTGCAATGTAAAAGAAAATTTCTATGCTTTATTTTGGTACGGCACAGTTATTGAAAATCCTATTAATAGGCTTCCGGTAGATAAAGTGTTAATATGTTTAATAGGTTGAGACTAATATAACAGCATTTATTATCTATTTATTTAATTACAAGTACTCATTGTTTTCATAAATCCGAAATAATCTTCGATCTCTCTACAATTTCGAAAAGTCATATGTAACGAACCACAATATTATTCAACTGATCAAACTCTCCAATAAAATATTGCAATTGCAAAACTCTGTAAAGCGATTGAACGGAATCGCATTGCCAATCGCGCGGTCCTTCAAGCGCAATATCGAAATGCAGTTTTTTTAAAACGATACCGGATATTGTCGAATAATTCACGGTATTTTTCGAACAATTTCGAAGTAACGTTTCGAAGTTCGTAACGGGGTTTCGCGTACACGAGAGTTCGCGAATTTTCGCCTAAACGCCGACAATACCACGTGAAACAGACGTCAGAAGCAGGTCACCGAAGTGCATGTACGCACATACGTTTAGGAGAGAGAGACCAATCAAATCGGCCCGACGTGGCTTTGCGTTGCACTGCCAAGAACGTTATTCACCTGCCGTTGCGAATTGCCAAAACGCAGTGCTGACTGTCAACCGGGAACGAAAGCTCTCGTGGCGCGCCGGCGATTCTGCATCGTGAAAACTCAAATGATACATACATTCTTCTCTAACCGTCTCCTCCAGTCTTAATCCTCCAGAGATCTATACGAGTTGTCTTGCAAATTTCGTTCGCAATATTCAGGACGGTTCCGGAATCGTTCTTTACGATCTTCCGAAGGAAATCATGTAATTAAAATATTTTAAAACCAATAAAAGATTTTACACATCGAAAAGAAGACTATTTAAAAGAACGTAACACTAATTTGAAAGATACCAAGATAAACGTAAACTAGAATGAAAATTGCATTTAAGAAAAAAGATAGCAGAATAATATAAGAGTAATTCGTGGCACAAAGAGACGGGAAACAGACGGAGAGGAGGCTGTATTTTAAATAGAGTAAGTATGATAAAATGATAATACAAGCCACGAAAATTGAAAAGGAGATTGCATGTAAGAAATACAAAAGCGAAGGAAGAGTAACTCATGTCATAAAGGCTTGAAACGAATACTATTCCCCGGGAACACGTAGCAGTAAAAAGATAAGAACAATTCAAGGTATAACGTTTTAAAGAGACGACTGTACCTACGTAAAGCGTTACAGTAAAAGAGAGGAATAATTTGGGACATAAGGTTCAAAGGGAGGACTGTACTTGGAGAAAACATAGCAGTAAAAAAGTAAGAATAATTTAGGAAATAGGGTTTAAATAGGAGAGCGTATCTAGGACCTGTCGGTAGCAGTAAAAAATAAGAATAACTCGAGAAAAGTAGAATCTCCATTATCGGTGTTAAAAAAGTCGTTCGGATAAAAAGAATATAGAGCACTCTCTAAAAAATAGAACAAAGTTTTACAGTTCCAGAGAAAAGAAAAATTCAGTGCAACTCGAAATCACTGGAACTGATTGTTCAAATTAAAAAAATTATGTGTATGTACTCTGAAAAGGACCTTTCCGATATTTCAAAAATTCCCAAAAGTCAACATGTCCCGTCTCATAAAAATAAGAAGATTGAATTTACGTTTTCGAACGCTTTCGACGATAGCATGATAAAGGGATTCGGCCATTCCCCACGGAGTGAAGTTCAATTCCAATGATCGTGAAATAAAATTTCGAAAATCGATTATGCGACCACCGGTTTGTAGGTTTATCGTTAAGCTATTGGTCCGGGGTTATCCGGCGTCTGCCTCGAAATACTAAATAAACATCAGCCGTGGTCAGGACAAAGGTAAGGGGTTAAAGAGCCGATTATCGCGTCCTGGTCTTCTGCGCGACGTCCGGGAGAATCACGGTGGTGGGAACCCACGGCAATCGAAAGAACTAAGAGGAACGATAAATATTGCGGGACCGTTACGAGAATTTACGGGACGTAAGAAATCAAAGTGGATAGAAGACGATAAGGGGGACCGGCGAGAGGAAGACAAGAAGGATGGAAGGAGGAAGAAGTATTTGCGGGACGAAAGGGCTTCTCTCGGCCGCGGCGGGAGCGCAGCGCCTTCAAGAGACTCGGTCAACAAGCGGCGCAGGCCTAAGTCCCTTCTTCTTTTGACACCTACGTCGGCGAAGACGATACTTTAAGCCGCTACAAGTCGCGCTTTTTACCTTATTCGAGATACCGTCACGGGTTTTATCCTCTTATTTAGACGTCGAGGAGAGAGAAAGAGAGGGCGGTCCCGTTGAAAAACCCGAGATTCTCGAGCACCGACGCTCCGCTCAAATTATTAGGTCCGTGGGAATGTTCCCGTTGACTCGGTCTTCATAAACACTGCGAACCCTTAATCGGGAAACTGAGGGTCTTCGCCCTGCGAGGGCTTGACGCGTTCACCGAGTGCACGGGAATCCCAAGATTACAGGAGGAATCTGTTTAATTTGCTAGCCGAGCGATTTTCTTCAGCGAAATACAAAACTGTGGGAGACGTTAGAAGAACTTCAGAATTCCGCTGTCTCCACGGCTGTCGAGTATTTCTATTCTCCACAGAAATCCGCGGTTTGATCGTGTGAGACCCCGGGACTACAGATGAATATAACAATTATAATTATCCAATTATATTTATCCAATACATACAAGTGTTATCGATATATCAATAACTATTTTCGATTCTATATATATATCTACTATATTCGATAACATTTGTCAGTTCCTGGGACAAAAATAGGAGAGATCCTGTGTCGGATCGCAGAACTAGATCGATATAATCGATTCGCCGCCGCCCATGGACACCGTTGTACAGGGTTAACTAGAAAGCGCTAAGCAAGCAGCGCAAGAGCCCGAGTCCCCTAAATTGAGTCGAGCTATCCGCGACCGCAATAAATCTGTCGGTGGCGATGTCGCAGAGTAAGGGATGCCGAATACGGTTAATAAGCTTTCCAATGTTGAAGCATCGGGCGAAACGGTAGGCGACGGTCAGGTGGGCTAAGTGGCGAAATAGAAAACACGAGAAGGCCGAAGGAAGGTCGATGGATGAAAAGGAGGACAAAACCAGAGTAGCAGGCAGCCAGGCAGGCAGGCAGGCAGGCAGGCAGGCAGCAGCATCATCATCGGGTGAGGAGGGATCGCGAGACCAACGTAGAAGAAGTAGTACTCACCCCCTCAGGCCGAAAGCCCTCTTTGCCAGCTCCAGCTTGAAGACACTCGGTCAACAAGCGGCAGAAGCCCGGGTCTTGGCCGTTTTCCTCTGGCGTGGGTGCAACGGGAGACGGTCGTTACACCGGAAGCCGTTTGCTATCACTTCTCCGATTCACTATGACGCGACACTGTCACCGACAATCGATCTCCGGTTGGCAGCGAACCTGGGCAAGATGGCGATTTCAACGAACGGCTGGCTAACTCGCTTCTTCCCCGATTGATCACGGTCGAACGCGAGATTAGGTTCGCGGCGAGCGAATGAACTGAACGCGTCTTTGCGCTGGATCGAGGGTCGAGAAAGAACGGGGATGCAAACGTTGCTAGAGAGGTTCTAGGAGGCCAGAAGAGGGAACGATGATCGCGGTAAAAGAAAACGAAACCGAGGGGATCGCGGCTATGTTTAGAATACCCTAAGAGGGACCTAAACGAAAACGGAAGAGAAGATGGGCGAAGAAGGAAGGAGCAAACGCGCGACCACCGAATACAATACAGTTCGAGTGTTCTTCGATGCTTGGCTAGCGTACTCGGCCTAGAGGGGAGAGCAGGAACACCGAATGATTTTAGATTCAGTGCCAGAAAAATCGCCGGCCAATCGTGAGGGGACACAGGACAAATCGAGATCGCCATCTCTCGGCCAACTGGGACCATCGAATCACATTAATAGACCTTTCTCTCGCGTCGATCGAGTCCCCTAATTGCCGGGAAATCATTATCGCTAATAGACTCGTCTCGTGGGACGAACCCACGGAACTGGTTGTTTAAGAGCCGGACTGCCAGTCATTTTATTCCAATGATGGCTCCGCTGAACGTTCCCTGCTCCCCGCCCTGGGAATCTTTCAAATAAAATGTCGAGACGTCTCTGGGTCGACGTTTCGTTCGGTAAATAGTTGGTTTTATTTTTTCTCAGATTTGCCGGGCTGGAAACGAATAGTTTTTCGTTCGAGGATAATTTATTGAAATTTGTGGGCTTCGATTTGTTCGAGTCTCTGTACTCGGTGAATTTATTCTGCGTTCACGAAGGAGTGACATCAACGATGATCATGTTTTACGATTTATTCTGGTACGTGCAAATTAGGCTTTTCAACTTTTAATTACTCGCATATAGCATTTAGTAGTATTTAATATGAAAAACCATAAATTTAGTGTTTCAATGTGAATATATTTTACTTTAATGTAGTTATTTCATCGATTAAACATTCATTTATGTTCGAGCGATGTTTACTTGGCTGAAATTGAAACATTAGAGATAGCTCGGTGAAAGCATTTTATTTTTATTTTATTTCGCGTTCGGTTTTGAAATTAATTTTCGCATGAATTGGTTGTTCATATAGATTTTTCTATTTTAAGGTAAACACTTTTCTCATTTCGTTCGGACGTCACGAAAATATGAATGTAACATCGTTGCGCGAAAACGAGAATTCCCTCGCACACCGGCAAATAGATGAAAATAGGTACAAAGTTTCTCGTCTGATAATAACGATAAATGATCGAGCCCGTCGGACAGAGGAAGCCATTAATCAAACCGGTTTCGCAGACATTTGTCGAAGATAAAGTGGAAAAGTTTAGTGAAAATATTTCACCCGCGAACGTGTGTAATATCGGTTCGGAATGACAAATTTAAATGATGGGAAATAAAATATGTAGGTGTTTCATGAATCTGTAAATCGCGCGGATCGTCGATTCGAAATTTATTTTCATATTGAAACGACAATATCGAAAAGATTTCAAAACCGGTGTAACATTTATTTGCATAACGTACAATTAAGTCGTTCCGTTTATAATTTATTCATCAACTTTTTCGAAATGCTTCTGTTTCGAAATACTTATATTTGAAGTAATCTACATACTTTTGAACAGTGAATCGCGTGGATCGTCGATTCGAAATTTATTTTCATATCGAAACGACAATGTCAAAAAGATTTCAAAACCGATGTAACATTTATTTGCATAACATACAATTACGTCGTTCCGTTTATAATTTATTCATCAACTTTTTCGCAATGCTTCTGTTTCGAAATCCTTATATTGTAAGTAATCTACATACTTTCGAACAGTGCGACTTTATTTCCGCAGTAACAATCTCCGAAGAAGGAAAAGCACAATTTTGAAAAATTGGCGAATCTGCGGGAATGATAAGAAACGAGGATTTGAAAGTCTCGATTGAAACAGATTCGCTCCAGTTTGCAGGATAACTCGCTGAACAATTTCGCAACGATAGAATGAAGATGCTGTAACTCGTAGATACTTCATTTAACAATATCCTGCGAAAAGAATAGTAAATGAAAAGACCAGGCTAATTAACTGCGTGCATCTTACACGGATGAAACAATGACAGAAGAAAGATATACAGTAAAGTTGGGTTTACTGTCCGACAGCCGTATTTTTGGTGGACAGTAATCCTGGTGATGCGATCGTATTTTTGTTACTTCAAAGGAGAAGCCGAACATAGAGAAGGACAGAATGAAATTCAAAGGAGAGTCCGGACATAGAGAAGGACAGAATGAGTGTCTCTTTCTTTCCCATGCGCTGTCCTTCCTTACGACCGAAACTGGAATCGTCGATTTAACCACTAAATACAATTGGAATTACATCGTGTTCGGTCTTATATTAATCAGAAAAATGCCAGAAATACGATAGTGAAATTTCATTAAAAAAATCATGAAAATTAAGAAAGTTGAACATTTCGATTCATTCGAGTCGATGCGTGGTGTTTATACACCGATATACTCGAGCCGAGATCGAGTAGACACTGGACTTAGAACCCGGTGTTGACTCTGGACGGTAAACCCGACTTTACTGTATTCCAGAGCTAGAAATCTGTGTCGAAAAGCTAACTACCAAAGTACCAAGGAAGGGATTGACCGAAGCAAACAACACCCCATCCCGGAGTCGTGTGACAGGCTATTTTGAATAATAGATACGATAACCACGCAAAACAGCGGCAAACATTCGAAGGCCTGTCTACTTTGTGTTGGCGGTGGTGTGTGGGGGTCGGCGTGACAGGTGCGCTGAATTTTTCATACATCGATAATGGGATACACGAAATCTCCAGACTGCGGGCTCGCGGCATTCATTGGTCGTGCTCGCGCAAATGTTTGTCTGCGGTCTCGGGGACATCGTTGGACGTCGGGCATTGAGGCGAGCAGAGATGACATTATCGGCTCCGGGAATTTTCACTTATTGTTCTGCACGCACGTGTGTACACAGGCCGAGGGTGGGGGAGGGGGAAAGCACGCGTGCACAGTACGATCGGGACTGGTGGTGGTTACGGCCGTTATTATTGGTATTCATGGCTCCCTCTCTGTTCGACGGTCGTCGTCTCGCGGATTTATATTTATGTACCGCGGCGTCGAACGCTCGGTATTTCTGACTTGGTTTTTGCAATCGATCGTTAATGTCACACCCAATCTACAAGCGGCTGCCAGTGCCGCCGTTTACCGCTGTCAGTTTGATATTACTCGGATTGCCAGCGCGCGCAAAACGAACACGAGACTCCTAGCCGCGCGGCACCATCGCGCCAGGCTTTAACGCGCTCGTTTTTCAATGTTGGATAGCCGACGGACGTCCCTTCGGACGTTTCTCCGAGCTTTTTCTATTATACGCGTGAGAGTTAATTAGTGAAACGTTCGCGAGCCTATTGTCGGGACCGCCAACACGGCCGATTGACAGTTTTAACCCCTTGTCTTGCGTTGGCGCCCACTGCTCGGACAATTGAACTCGATCAACGGTGGATCTTGATTAAATCGGTTGCAGAGACGTATTCTGTTTTGATTTATGCTTCTCGAAGATGAATCGTTTGCAACAATGAATTCGAAGTATATGTTTATAGCAGCTGCGAACAGTTTACATCTTTCAGGTCGAAATGATCTCTAAAATAGACTCATACACGAAAGTATTCGAACGCTTACAATTCTGATATTCAACTGAATGAGATATGTATGCTAGATTAAAGCATTTGATGTAATATTCCACATATAGCAAAGGGTGGGTTTCATGACTACATACGCGAAGTTAGAAAATAATTTAACAATATATACCGTTTTTGCAATACATATATTGTAAACAATGAACTTTGACCAACTAAGAATTTCCGACGCTAATAGAATGTAGACAAACAATTTCCAACGCTCACAGAACGAAAACAAACGTTGCTTAGTTCACTGCCAGTCAGTCCAGGGCAAACAGTGTTAAAAATTTCTGTCACAATTTTCATTATAAACACTACAACAAAATGAATCGCAAGAAATCCGAAACAAGCAAGTCGATCAGAGAATTGATAATAAAGTGGTATAAGGAAGGCAAATCGTTAAGTGAAATTGCAAAACTTGTAAACAAAGTAAGTCCACGGATTCATTATATTGTGCAGAAATTTAATACGCGAGGTAACATTGCTGCTGAGCCCCGTTGTGGACGTCCAAAAAAGCTGACTCAAAGAGAGGAGAAAACAATCATACGAAAAATCAGACGAGGCATCAATGGTGGCTACACGGTTCCA
Organism: Lasioglossum figueresi; assembly: GCA_028455805.1. Taxonomy (NCBI): domain Eukaryota; kingdom Metazoa; phylum Arthropoda; class Insecta; order Hymenoptera; family Halictidae; genus Lasioglossum; species Lasioglossum figueresi. The sequence goes on along the minus strand of CM052201.1, from coordinate 15,618,254 downwards.
GAAAGAAGTGCATCCCGAATTGTGTCGTCGATTATTAAGAAATAATGGTTTACATGCACGAGTTCCAAGACGAAAACCATTTATTAGCAAGAGAAATCAAATTTTGCGTTTACAATTCGCCCAAAAAATTTATTTATAAAAGTAATTCGTTCTGGGACACGCTATTATTCAATGATTAGAGTAAATTCAACGTTTTTGGTAGCGATGGACGTAAAAATAGTTTGGAGGAAACAGAACACAGAATTGGAATTGCGGAATCTATGGCCGACTATTGAACATAATGGTGGATCTGTATGAGTTTGGGGCTGTACGGCATCTAGTGGAGTGAGAAACCTCGTGTTCATTGACGGAACAATGGACAAAACAAAGTACTTGAAAATTTTGCAGGGAAACCTAAAAGACAGTGTATCAAAATTGAATTTACCAAGTAATTATTGGTTTCGATCGGACAATGATCCTAAGCATACCGCTAAAATAGTCAAAGAATGTGTATTGTATAATGTTTCATACGTATTTTTAATTAATTACGTTCGTAATGTTTCGCACCGACTGATTAAACCTGTTCAACGGTGCTATTTCGCGGAATTAAACGAGTTCATTCTGCGTGTATCGCTGGCGTCGCGTCGATATCAGAATTAAACGCGGGCTGTAATTACGCGGATTACGTTCGCTAGTAACCGTTTCTCCGGTGCTGTACGCGGCCAGTAATTAAAATGGTCGGCCCGCGACTCGACTTACAAGCATTTCCCCTGGAAAAACTCTGGCTTAGGGTTTCAACCTGCACTTCCTGTTTGCACGTTAAATACGAAGCGCGCGGAGAACAGTGCGTGAATGTAACGACGATCTTACACACCTAAATGATGTATACATCAAGCATACAAATGTTTTACAAGTTGATTCGAAATGTTCACTGTTTTTAAGAAAATACGCTCGGTTCGACTTGCCGACGAATTAAAAGTTAGGCGCGTCACCGATATCGCAGAGGGTTGAATTAATTAAAAATTCTTGAAATAGAACTACAGCGTAGAAGTTTCGTCGATGGAGCTCAAAACTGACGAACGTAAAGCGAGCGCTCTTAGTTTAACATCGCTGCGACCGCTTTGAAATTTTCATGCAACCGAATGCTGTTTGCGTTACTTTTATATACCTGCCGCCTTTGCTACGTATTTATTTATTTTATTTACTTCGACATTCTTTTTTATTTACTCCCAACGGCGCGGCGCACCGCGGCGCGGCGGGGCGCTCTGCACGGGATGTGTTTCGAAAGTGGCTGGTATTTCTGTGTGCTCCTAGAGGAAGTTTATATGATATATTGTAGGATGTGGAGCGCGGGGTCGACGACCCTCAAACTGCGCGTTATGTGCTGCGTAACGTATGAGTGCGAGCGTGTATGTGCGAGCGACAGCAAACGTTGCGAAGGCGAAAGAAAGCGTGGTGGGAACAGAGCCTAAAACTGGTAGATCACGATCATCCTTCGCGAATCAACCTTTTTTTCGTATCCGCAAATCCATCGAGCTTGGTCGTTTCGCTTTCATTCCGTATGCAAACAGCGTAATTTCGTTAATGGGCGTCATCGAAAATGCGGCCGAAAGCCTGTTATAGTAATCGCGGGGAATACGTTTGTCGCACAACAGCGCGGATAATCGATTAAGCCATGGAAAGGGGGTGTTCGGTGTAGGGGTGGTTAGGTGGAACAGGAAGACGAGGATGGGAAGAGATAGAAGGGAGGGAAGATTCACTTACTTGCTCGTTCTCGCACCCCGCGGAGCGCGAATTTCGGAATTTCAAAGAGGAGACACACGAGCTTCCTAAGACGGGAACGCTCTGCAGCTCAATTTGCACGGATTCGTGGCTAAGCTTCCACGACGATGGTAATCTATCTGCTAAGTGTATCCCACAGTCGGTTCACGAAGTTCACGAACGTGTTATGATGCTCCCGTAACGCGACATCGAAACTTTCGCCTGGATCTCGACAGCCCGCCAACTTTTGCACTTTGTTATCTTACCGCTCCGGATCGATTTTGACTCTAACGTTTCGCTGTGTTTCGACGTGCAATGTTTCAAATGTTTTCTATTCAGAATCGAATTACATACGGAGTGCATTCTCGTATTGAAAGTTGACTTTTATCATCTGACGCGAAGAAAAAGTTGAAACAAGTTTGCTCGAACTGCGTGAACCGTGCAGATCGTAGAGAATAGTCTGTTACAGATTAAATCTTTTGCAGTGTCTCGACGTACAATCTTCCACAAAATGTATGAAATATATTGAAGCAACAGAGGATAAAACGAATCGCGAATTTTTAAAATATTTTCTATTGTAGCATTTCGAGAGCGAATCTCTTCAAAATTGGATTCTATACAGGCGTGTATCCTTGTCTTGAAAGTTGACTTTTATCATCCGACGTGAAGAAATAGTTGAAACATGTTTGCTCGAACTACGTGAACCGTGCAGATCGTAGAGAATAGTCTGTCAGAGATGAAATGTTTCGCAGTGTATCGACGTACAATGTTCCACAAAATGTATGAAATATATTGAAGCAACAGAGGATAAAACGAATCGCGAATTTTTAAAATATTTTCTATTGTAGCATTTCGAGAGCGAATCTCTTCAAAATTGGATTCTATACAGGCGTGTATCCTTGTCTTGAAAGTTGACTTTTATCATCTGACGTGAAGAAAGAGTTGAAGTAAGTTTGCTTGAACTCTGTTAGCGAATAAAATCGTCTAAACAATTGATGGCGCAATAAAAGCTAGTTCTCGCACGAGTCTCTTGGCCTTTGCCAAGGGGAAAGGTCCGTTTTCTTATTTGGTTGGAGCTCGGCGGCGGCGGTGGCAACCTGCTCGCTCATCTGTCTAGTCTTTTCCTCGAAAATCGGTCGTATGCAATAAACTTCCTTGGAACTCCTTCGCCCAAGTTTATTTTCACGCCACTTTGCTCTGTCTCATCCGGCGTGCGCGTCGTGTTGTCACTTCCTCTCTGCCTCTCTGCCTCGTTTTCGGTTATTTTGCCCGTCCCAGCTATCTAGTCAAGAGAAACAAACCCCGTAAAGGCGTCTACGTTCATTACCGGCGGCCGTTCACTGCCTCCAGAATTAATTCAACGTTTCCCAAGTTTTCGGGACGGAATGGTTGCGAGCGCGCAGTATCGGTCGAGAACAATATCGCCGCTTATGAAAACACTCGGCTGCGAATTATCCGCGGAATTGCTACCGAAATCGCCTCCATAAACTCGTTTCGACTTTTTTTCTCGCTGTAACAAACGGCGCGAACGCCGGGAAAATCGAGCACCGTAAACCTCGTTCCTCGAAATCGAACCGCAAACATTGATTCGGGTGGAAAGATTAATTCTCAGAGTTATTAGAGCTCCGCACAATTCTTGGGAATTGATTGCAGAAAATGTTATACGTATATTATCTTCAGTTTGATGTTCCGATTACATTCTTCGCGGTGTTAGAGGATGGCGCCGTTTCAGCGAGAACGGATTTAATATTTCACGTTTTACTGGCTACGCGTCGTCTTTGTAGAGCTGGTCCAGAGGTCGTTGCACGTCGTAGATATTCAGGGTTTACTGGTCTTGGAGGGATGATTTGACAGCGAGAGAGCTGGTACAAGATAGTCACGGAACGATTTACACCCCGCATAAACTTGGAACATAAGTACGCTCTAGAAAATGAGGTCTTCGTACTCGCGGTAATCGTCAATGAATGTTCCTTATACTCGATTGTAGAGCACGCGATCAAACAGCCTCGCCGAAGCCTGTTGCTATCAGTTCGTTGCGAGATCGTGTTCCTTTAATCACTGGACCGCACAGATCCGCTGTCTACCGATGATTTTTAAGACCAATAAAAATTGATAAAAAATTGATTTCTCCTCTTGATCATTCTGACAGACTGAAAATACGTGTAACAGTGACCCTGAATTCTTGTAACATTTCCACCGTTTCGTGTTCGTCGATTTTCGTGTCTGACCACAGTCGGTCCGTTTTCACTTTTCGCTCCGAAATTCGTGGAAATTGAACAGAGCTGGAACCGGCGAGCGTTCGAAGCGTTATTGTTTGAATAATAAGTGGCCATTGACGGTGAAATGATTTTCCCATCCGTCGCGTTTCAGATCGGTTTCCGCGTATCACCTAATTTAGTTATCGGAGGAATGTGTGCGCGCACCGGTGCACTAAGCTGTAAGTGAGCGCGCTTTAATATGCGCATTGTGTCGTTACTACGGCGTGATCGTAAATGCATAAGCATCGGCGAAAAGCCAACATTGTCCTTGTGTCTCCGTCGGGGAGTAAATGGGATAACTTCGGCCCATAAACTATGCGCGAAATAGCGGGACGCGTAACAAAGAGTCGGCCGAAATGCACCCGGCGCGATACGAACCTAAGCTCGAACAATTAGAATTGTCAGAAATGCAATAATACCGGCCGCGTAGAACGGCAATTTATGCTTACAAGGCGCATATCAATTCCCGCTGCAATAAGACGCGTACAAATCCTGTACAAACCAGAAATTATTATGTTGCTATTTTGTATCTCGTTATCCTTCGGTCGGCAAATGTTTTTATTAGGATTTCATTTCGAAACTTTTAATAGGTAGATTTTTATTCAGAAACTTTTACCTGGGAAAGATATTATGCAGAATTTCATTTCGAAAGCTGAATATTAACGTCAAAATGCAAACCACTTGCGTTTGTAGGTTACGAACGCGGATGAAATAAATCCTCTTTTAACACGTTCGGCTCGCGGTTACGTTCCTCTTTCTTCAACTTTCATACGCTGCAAAATTTTATTCCACCTTTCACTTCGTACTTCACTTTTCAACTTGAATTTAATTTCTCATAGAGCCACGAGCTTCTCGGGTGTATCACTTCAAAACTATAAGTCGCGGATTTCGTTCTACGCACTTCGTATTTTATTTCAACACGTTTCCTACCGATGTTATTATTACACTGCCAAATCTTTATCGCACTGTTGACACGAAGATTACTCGTATTCTTATATATTCGACGTAGAAATACCTTTTTCAGAAATCATCGGTCATCAAATTGACGTTCCAAGGTAATTCTGCCGACTGAAAATCGGTGAACCTCGAAAACCAACGGCGCAAGATTTACTTATTATTAACAGCGCTCCGAGTTTCGAGAAGGATGACAGAAAAACGCAGTCGATTGTTTACGGTCATCGATCAAGGGGTCGCAATAAAATTTTTACGACTGGCACATTCTCTTTCGCGATTCTAACTATGATTCGTCGTGACGGCATGAAATAATGCAGCGATCGCATAACCTGTCTCACCGGTGACCATGTTCCGAAGTTACGGTCAGAAAGATGGCACACGTGTGTCAAATAATGACCACGATAAATTTCCAAAAATTTACTTTTGAATTTATCTATTAATATAACTGTTCCATGCATAATTCTATTTGACTAGAACAAAAATATACTTGTTTGCTTGAGTAGTGTAGTGGAATAGCCTGAAAATTGCAAGAGGGTTGGATCAACCCACCGGCTACAATAAATTCTCAAAAAGTGTGCACATGCGAGAGGTATCTTTTTGAGTGGCGGTGTACTTATATTCGGACTCGCAGGAAACTCGTCGAATTCGTGCACCTGCTCGGTTACCCTCTAGCCGGAGTGACGGAAAATTCGAGACGGTAGGAACACGAGGAAATTACCCACCAACGGAAAAAGGTTCGTCGAAGAAGGGTGGCTCGGGGTGGAGGTGGGTGGATAGAGTCGAGAGCGGATGGTTCACGAAAGCTTTTTAGAATGTAATTCCTTCCTTTCTCTACATGTACGTCGCGAGCACCACCGGTATTTCCCGTGGGGAACTTCAGATTGGAGATTACGATGCAGTTATCTTCCTTTAATCCCCCTCCCCCGGACACTCAGCCCCGCCGTCCCCCTCCTTCTGTAGCTCTTCATTACCACTATACCTCTCGGGATCCATTCGTGCTTGTTAAGCCTTTGCGGCTGTGTTATTGTCCTTCTCTCGATCGGAATTCCACGGTTAACAGATGATCGCGGAGCCACGAAGTGACGGTAATTTTCAGGGTTTATGATTTTCCATGTTTCGGCCGCGGGGGTTGGGAAACGGCGATCGAGAGTTGCCGTGCGAATCGATTCGGGGGAGGGTTAATCGTTGGCATTCGAGTGGTGACTCTGAGGCGTCACTGAAAATTGTTGTACCGTTATTTAAAGTATTGTTTACATTGCTAGATTCGTTGGTATCTAATGAATTACTAAACATTTAACTATTGAATGAGGTATTGTATCAATTTGTTTTAAATCATAAAGAATGGAAATATTTTTGATCGGAAGAAATGTTTAATTTAAATATAATGTACTTGAATTGAAATAAAAATGTACTTGAATAAAATACAGCTGATCTTATTCACGTTGAAATAGAATTATATCCATCAGCTTCCGCAATAGTAGATTTTCAAGTATAGAAAATTGATCTAATTTCGTTGCACGGGATTTTTCTTCCGGAGAATTTCCTGGCTGAAATAAATTGCACGAAGCTATCACTGCGATTTATTCTACTGGTTCGCCTTAGATCGAGGTTTTGCTGATCGTTTTGCTACCGGAGATATAGCTAATCGTCCGAGCACTCGCTGGGTCGGTGTTCAGCCCTAAGTCACAATCAATGTTATCTAACTCATAAGGGTTAGTTCCACTGGTTGCGTTCGAGTAATCCATATCAGCTAAGAAAATGACCAAAAGAAAAATTCCTTGGAGCTGGGAGAATCGAGGAGCCAGCTTTCAAGTATCCTAGCCGGATGAAACGATTAAATGCGATCCTGGTCTTTCTTTTTCCTCCTATCTGGAGATTTAGGCTGGATCCAGGGTATCGTGGTAGCAACTGTGAACCTGAAATCACGGTAAATGTTGGAGAAACATTTTTCCCAGGTATAAATCGAATGGCGCAGCAAATAATTATTCAGACGCAATTTAAATGTCAGTCTACAGTAAAAATTTGAAAAATCGATAAAAATTATTAAGCAAGAAGAATTTCAGAGTGCACGCTGCGGACTGAAAATGTTCAGAAGCTACGGCATCAACAATTAAGATTGTCATGTAGTATGTGGGCCAGAGTTCGGTATCACAGCAGCGAATTCCGTGCACGTAGCGCTGCAGGACAGCTACAAAATTAACATACAGGATGACCGAACCACCATTCTCCGTATCCACCATTCTCGTGTATCGTTAAAAGCAATGGAGATATTTTGGATGGTCACGTTTAACTGGGACACACTGCGAATCCAGTCTGACCTTGTTTCTTGGTCGCTGCGAGCTTCGTGCTAGTTGTGCACTGTAAGTAGATGCTTAGGTGTCCAGACAGCAAAGGCGTCCATTCTCGTTGCACCGTTGCAACGAAACCATCCGAAAACTGTATCTGTAAGACTTTGCATCTACAGTTTCCAAATGTTTCAGCAATTCCTTTTGCAAAACATTTTCACGAAATCATGTCGGAACGGACATCCCGATTACCTCGCAGCCGTAAATACTTTCTGAAACAAGAGTTATTTTGATTAAATCGTGTACGAATTTTTTATTAGGAAGGCCCTTCAGATCCGTGCAAGTTAAGACCAAGAACATTTAAATCTATGGCATAGTTTTCGAAATATTGAGCTGTTAAGAGTTATGTGGGCCACCCTGTATAACGTAATTAAACAACTATACATTGCGAAGGTGGACGAAGATGGAAATGATTCTTGTACGGTTATTTAAAGGAAGATGTACCGAAAATATTCCTGCGTGTTAGAGCCTGGGGAGTTTTGGGAAAAAAAAGATATCCATTGACAAATATACAAAATTTTTTTTATCTGTCATGTATCGGTCAATATTATTTTTTAGATATATTATTCTTAGTTATTATTAAATACATATATGATTTCTTATTGAGAAGGGATGCTCTATATCGTACAAAAAAAAACTAAGAGAAAATACGGGACGAATAGATAAGCAATTTTGCCTGGTGAAATATGCTACTTTCGGAACGCTCAACTTTAAGCGATGATAGTAACTAAAATATTTATTCAATTTCATAAATTTCTTCATTTTCGAGGTCCATAGACGCTTACAAAGCAATACACACCTAAATTCTTCGATCCGACCCACTGTGCGGCCGTGTAACGGATGGAATATTGCATCGTCGTTGCGGCGCGTCGCCATTGTGCCGGCGGCGGCAGATTCAATTTCAATTTTACTCTCCGTCGCGATACTTCGTTAAGGGCACTCGTTCGGATCCTTCATGCCCGAAAGAAGTGGTTCGCTCTTCTCTCCTTGACGCAGTCTCAATTCAATTTGAAGCCCCGGAGCCCGTTGTCGCGGCTCGTCGCTTTCGTGGTAACCTCCTCGGAGAGAGCGCGGCCCGGAAACACTCGTCCGACGAAACTTCGCGGGTAACGCGATTTTCAGGTAAATTTCACTCGTCAACATTGCCATTAGGACAACACGCCATGGCTCTTAGCCGGAGTACTGCGGGATTTAGTCCAAACACGGCTCCTCTGCTACACGGCCGCACTATAGGCCACTTCGAGCTCGCCGGCCCGGTCGCCCCTCTCGCCGATGGGAAAAACGTTTGACACCGTGATCGCGTGCGAATTCGGTCCCGCCAATTTATCCACGATTCTGGAGCAGCTCGAAAACCACATTTTTCACTAAATTTTCCGCTCCGTTATCGCCAGACAACGGATTTTATGCGTTTCTGAGAAAAATGAATAACCGTAATTTAACCCTTGTGTAGTCAACCGGGTACCCATTCACTGTATTTCTTTCAACAATTTGTTAACGTCCCTCTAAAAAATATTACGAAATTTCTCTGAATGTTCGTTCCTTACTCTCTAATATATTAATTTATAGTCTTATAATGAGAATTTCTGCAAACACGTTGAATACAGAAAGGTGCTGAATAATCTATACATTTTGGTTGACTACGCAAGGGTTAAAATTGTAAAAATATTAGTAGAATTTAATAATACAAACATATTAAGAAAAGAAGATGAATTTTCATTTCGCTTCAGATTGTTGCAACTCAGCTAGAAAATGTTTATTTTGCGTAAAGATCCGCTGTCAAGTTATTGCTATCGAGACGTAACGCGAGACCCGCGAAACTGACTCTCGAATTTCATAAATAAATTAGTCTAAGAGTCGAAGGCGCCATAATTAACGCACGTACAATTACATCTCGTTAACTACGGAATAATGTTTCATCGTGAAATCTTCTTCAGCCGTTCGCGGTTCCGACACAGCCGTTGATACAATTCACGCGGTTTCATGATTCATCCTTATGTCCCAGTGTATCCACGTCCCATGGAAATTGTAGGGAGAACATTGCGCGGGAAGCTCGCTTGAATAATAATTAGTCGTTAACATAGAGCCGCGCGATTAATCACGCAATCGTTCGCAGAGGAAAGAAATCACCGTACGGAATTTTGAGAGAACGAGGGTCACACAGAATCAACACGGGTCTCTGCGCAGCTGGGAAATCGATGTCAGCGGAATCACGGAAAATTAAGCGCTATATTAGTCAATTCACCGTTGCTATTTCGTTCGGCCAGTCTCCCGTTAATTATGCTGTTCCCATTGTCGCCCGGCGGAGCTATTTTCAAGTAAATGAGAATGCATAGCAGTTTGTGCGTTTAAATGAATTTATTCGTCAGCCGAATGCCCCAGACACCGAATCAATTTGCTCTCTCTCTCTCAGACAGCGCTCGGATTAGTAACAAACTCGAACGGAATTCAGCTGGAAAACTTGTGGGACGCTGGAAAATTTTTCCTCAAAATTTCTTTTCGCGCCATGTAATATTAATATTATATAAATATTCAAACCCACGGTGACTATCCCATTAATATTCGGACGCTCTAAAAGAAATGATAACTTTTTTAATATTGGATTCGAAGAGATATTGTTTCAAAAAGTCCTAAAAGTCGGAATTGCAAAGAAAATGCTAAAAGTTGCATTTTAATTGTTCTAACTTCTCAAAAAATGTTCAAATCGTATGGTCCAATATTTAAAAAGTGATCGTCTTTCGAAGAAGAATCACCGTGAATCCAAAATGTTAATAAGCGATCCAGACGAAGATTTTCTTCGTCGAAAGCTGCCTGGCTTCGGAGGATTAATAAAACCAGGTGTTCAGCGATCTACGGGGAAGGTGAGGGTGAAACGGAGGGCCCGTGGGGCTGAGCGACGTAACATCGAGCCTAATCGATCGTCTGAGCGTGACACGTGTTGGAGCATTTAAGATCGCGAGGACTTTAAGACCAGCAGCAGCGAGCGAGGAATCCTGGCGGGCGTCGCGACGAGGGAAAAAAAGACGTGGGTGGAAGGAGGAAGACCGGTTAATGGAAAGAAGTGGTGGAAAGGAAGAAGAAAAAGAGGGTGAGGAACGTTTATTGGACGTTATTAAATGTAATACCCGGAGGCGTGTCCCCCTTTCGGCGAACTTTACCGATAACTTTGTAATTCCCTAAAACGATCCCCGCCACGGGACTTTCAAGACGTTCTCGGCCTCCTCGCGATGTTTCCGTTCGTTCCAGCGCGACGGTTATTCCGCAGCTTGCCGAAGAATGGCCCATTATGCTCCTCGTCTCCATTTTTTTTTATTCTTCCCCCTGTCTCATCGTTCATCTTTCCGTCTTCTTCGTTTCCCAGTTTTTCCCCCCTTCATCTTTTCTCGGTCGAGATCGATATCGAGTTCCTTCTCTCTGTTGTCTCACCGTCGAACAAAGTAGACTCTTGTCTAAACATCGGACACTCGTTGCGCCAACTTTTGCGTCGTCTTAATTTTGCGTTTCGATGGCGGACGAGAGGCCGGGAGGAATAAGTTCCAGCAGAAACTTCCAGTCCCGATCCGGGAAACGATAGTTTTCTTCCCTCTCCCCCCTGTTTTCCGCCGGATTATTTCACGTTGGCTGCGCCGAGACTGCGACGGAGGGGGAAGCGTTTGCTTTTTATTCTTCGAAAATTCGCTGCGACAATATTGGAACTTTCGATCGTCTTATGATGAACGAATGAGTGAACCCGCTTTCTAGGATCGATGGCGGCACCGATCGCTCTCTCTGGCACCCCTACAATTTACCCTTCTCATTCAGCATTCTCGCATGCATATCAATCTACTTTTTTCCAGGAAATTACTAAGCACGAGCTAAACTCACAGATTAGCCTGGCGATTTCTTCATTCTTGTTCCGATATCTTGCAATTTACGGAAAAATCCACGGTCTAATAATTGGACTGCGGAACTTTATGCAATATTATGGCTTTCGAAAATTTTCGTATGCTTCAGCGCCGAACAAAATGAAAGGACATTTGATGTATTTGTATATTTCATATAACACAAAAGGATATACGTACATATAACACGCCCTGTATATTAGATATGTCCTTCAAAGTATCCATATAGAATTCCAAGTTTGCATCTGTGTCCGGCACTGTAGGATATAAAATATGACAGACTTTAGCTACGATTCTAATTTATTAGAGCGCGGAGCGTAAAAGTAGCTCTAGAGTCTATGGTTGAAGCGTTCGATCCGCGGAGCCTTGCGGACGAGTGAGAAAGATTTCGACCGTGTTAACGAAGCGCGGAATGCACCCTGGACGAAAAAGTTCGAGGACGGGGGTAGTCGCGCGGAACGGAATGGAACGATGAGGCCAGGGTGGGACGGTGGTGTGGTGTCCGCCAGTATTTATAGTATGGATTGTGTCTGCTTGGCAACCGGCCATCAGCCTAACATCTCTCGAGAATCTTATGGGAAGAGAGCGTCTTCTCGAGTGCTTTGTACCAAACGCTATTGGTAACCATCGATTCTATTTCCCCTCGAGAGCCGACCCTCTCCCTTCTCGCATCCTCTCTCTCTCTCTCTCTCTCTCTCTCTCTCTTTCTCTCTGTATATATTGTACGTAATATTACAACCGTACCCTGGTCGATAGTGCTTCTACATAATTACCGAGCGTATCAGAGTTACGAGATGGAATTTAATTGATTGCTACTCCGAACGGAAAATGTTTAATGGCTGTCTGCATACATGTACGCCGAGAGCGTTCCCGTTTTCAACCGAAAATTCTTTGCGTCGCTCTGCTAAATCACTGTAAAGATTCTGCAATATTTAGGTATTATTTTTAATAACGTATTTATCTGATTTTTCTTGCGAGGAATCATTTTTTTCATTTGCTCTTATCATTTTTATGCGTCTCGGACAATCTGATATTTTGACTGTAACGCTGACCGCACACGGTAGAAGCCCGATAATCCAACATCCTTGGGACTTCAGCGGTGTCGGATTACGAGGTAGAAACGAGAAAAGTAATTTTAAAAAGTGCCACGGCTGATGCAGGAATGTAATTCGTTGTCAAAAATGATATATACGTTTATATTAATATTATGCTCGGACTGCCTCTCGAGTCTCGCTGTACCGTGATAAATGGCCGATTCGTAATTCGGTTACCTCTGTCCGATATTTAACATTGTCGGATTATTGGGGTTTTGCTGTACACAATAACAAAATTATCCGATTTGCACATTCTCGGATTTACATGCTTATATATTAAATGATTTGTAATTCGCGTTCAACGCCGTTTCATTGCACTTCTCAATTTGTACTATTTCATTGTGCTCTTTATTCTTTAATTCGTACTTTATATTTCATTGTTGCTAATCTAATGCGCGTGCTTTAATCATTTCCGAATGGAAAAGCTGTGTTGGGTTATCTTGTCAAATTCGTCGCCAACTTTCCCCGCAGCTTAAGATGCAACGCATGGACGAGATATTACTTTTCCGAACGCCATCAGAGTCCAACCAACTCCCTTAAACTATGTTTCGCAGCAGGATTTATATTTCCGAAGCTGTTATTGCTTCTTCGCGAATGTTACATGTTGGTTTTTGGTGATTTGTTACCGATTTCAGCCATTAACGGAATGGAATTGGGATACAGAAGTTATCGAGCCGAAAGTTTCTACCGGTGCGGAAAGAAAAGCAATTAAAGAGACATGCAACGCTCCTCCGTCTCGTCTTAAGCCAATTCTTTTAAGGATCATACAGGGTTTCGGAACACGATCGGAAACTTTTATGGCAGACGGTTCCTTTAACTAGGTCTTGCTATCATTGTTATTTAATCTTTCCACGGTAAATGTACAGTACACGTACAAAACATACTGTCACAGAAGATACAGTTACAGCAGTAATTTTAAACAATTTTTTATCGCGTTATGCGAGAGTCTACCGCAGTGCTTTCCAAGCCGTGCGCCGCGAAATAGTTAAAATTATATAGAAAATAAATAAAATATTCTCAATATAAATCATTAAAATAATTAGCTGCTAAAATATAAATATAATAACAAAATATAAATGTAATAGATGCGCCGCAATTTTTTCATTACCTGTAAAGTGCGCAGCGAGGAAAAAAGTTTGGGAAGCACTGGTCTACTGTACCGATTATCATTGTATAAGTACTCTTATTTTTACATTGAATAAGAAATGCTCCATTGCTGGACAGGTCACTGCATCGCATTTTAAATATCTCGGTGCCGAGGAAACCTCGCGCACGATCATGTTAAATATCTGAGAAGCGCCAGAGATCCAGCGACTCGATCATCCCCTCGAAGAAGAGAGTCCGTGCAGACCCGAGATCATATTTGCTCAGCCTTATTGCAATTTCACGCCGATAACCGTGACTTTCTGGCTACGTTTCGCCGAACAATCTCCTTTCTATAACCGTTCGTCGATGAGCAAGTAAAATCATGGGAGAGAGAGAGAGATATAGAGAAAGGGTGGGGGTTATCCGATGCCAAAAGCGCCATCCGTGGGATTCCAGGCGGGATTCGCGGAGTCTATCATCGATCCAGGACCCGTCTGGGAATCCCGTTAGGACCGGGGTTGAAGATCGAGAACGGCGGATTCGTGGCACGCGCCAACCGGGCAAATATTTTCGGTGCAGAAAAAACGCGTGCAGAAACCGCACGCGTACGACGGAATTTCACCGTTTGTTCCTCTCTTACCGACCTTCGATCCTTCCGCGGCGAATAAGTCGTCCCGACGACGACAATACGCTTCGCGGTTCTTCTTCGACCCCTTCAGAAAACCCTCTCGAAGCCTCTCGAACCCTCTTTTCTTACTACAGTCTGTCTCGCAAGAGCGAGCATGAGATAGGGATAACGTAAACAAACGCAGATACGTCTTTAATACATTTTGGCCGAATATTTGTCAGTTTTGTTTCCGACAGTGAAAAGAACAGAGCTTTCCGAGATGAATGCCATGAATTCGGTATCGAATGGAAGAAAGCGGAGAACGCCATCACCTTACCACCTTCCTTGGCCATCACGATCCCCCGATGCAACCCCAATAGAAAATCTGTGGTCCAGAATGAAGGGCAAGCTGAGAGGGAAACATATTACCAAAATAAGAACTCTGGTACACCATATTCGGAAGTTGTAGAGGTCGCTACCTGTACAAATGTATAGTTGAAAGCATGACGAGACGGTGCCAAGCTATAATTGCTAATGGAGCAAATTGGAGCCTTTACTAAGCCTATAGATTCGACTCGTATAAAGTTGTTTTACAAATATATGGGACAGACTGTATGTCTCTCTGTCTCTTTCTCTCTCTCTTCTCGGCCTCCGTTCTCGCGGCATCTCGTTGGTGCGATCTTCTTGATTTTCGCATTTTCCCTTTCGCGCTATTCTATGGCCCGGCCCGCGGTGCCTTGCGGGTTCATTTCCTTTTCGGTCGATGGACTTCAGGCGCGAAAGAGTGCGACAGGAAACGACGACGACTCGACGACGGTGGCTAGTCGTGGTTATTTTCGAGCGACGTCGGCTCGATACGTGGAAGCCATTGTTCGCGCGCGGTCCTAGTTTGGCAGTGATCCTCGGTGTCAGCCGGTCTAATAAAAGCCGGGTCGAGCTAGAGAACGACTACCGATCGGACTCGACACTGTGATTCACCCCCCTACAAACACACAGTACACCGGCCTGGATAAACGACCTGCTTCGGCTTCGGCTTCGGCTTCGGCTACGAACGTCACGAGCAAACGGCCAAGTATTCGACGGGGAGAGAGGATCGTCCCCGTCAATTTGATAGATCTCTTAATCGCTTTGTGCCCCTCCGGAGTTCCATCTCGCCACTGTTTCCTGCGGTTCCGTTTCCCTTGTACGTTTCTTGATAGGTAATTAATTGCTCCCGTCGAACATTCCGCCGAGACCGAGTTCCAATCGCAGTTGCCACGGGTCCCGTTCGCTATCAAAAATTCGACGACTGATTTATGAACCTGACCGATCCTCGTGTATACGCGTCTCCCTCGATGCCCTCCCCTCCACCTTCGATTTCATCCCTTGTTCGCTTTACCGACGCGGTCTCGTCGCGAACTTATTCTTTTCTTTATTTTATTCTATATTTTTGGACCGATAGGATCTGTATTCGAAATAACAATGTTCTACCTGGATTATAAGAAACTGGAGTGAAATAGAAATTTATTTTCTTAAACTCTTCTAATGCTTTTACTGTTTTAAATTGCACCTACTCGTTTCGAGACTTTCTCATTTCGTCGAATGATAAATTTTACCGAACAATTCTTATCTGATTCTATTTTACCGAATAATTCTTCCGAATCAGTTTTGAGAATAACTCCGCAGAACGTCCGATGAAAGATTATGGTCCGCACTGTGTAATTGGGCTTGGTGGAACTATCTCGGGGACCTTATCGATCGCGGGAGGACGAGGATCCTTTCCCTTCGTCGGAAGAACGTTGCAGGAGCGGTATTATTACGCGTTACAGGTGGAGCAATCGTATTTGACAAAATTGGTCTTGTGCTCGATCGAGGTGGGTACGTGACCTACGACAATGTTCCCGGGGAAACGGTAAAATCCATCCGAAGAGTAGGAAATGACGCGAGAGGAAGCTAGATGGACGCTTTCGAAACGTCGGTCGATTCCACGAATGGCTACTTTTCGTGGCCGAACGCGGAAATTGCCAATTGATATGCAGACGATCTAAATACCCGAATCAATTCTTGTCGCGTTCACGGAAATGTATTCTTGCCGGGAAATATGTCCGGGGAAGCCTTAGGATTCGGTATAGCTGATCCTGGACATCCGTCGGAACATCCTTCAGGACCGATTCGGAAATATTATTTTAACCGCTCGGGATATATCTCCGACTGTTTGTTGGGAAAACAGAGGAATATACCCGACATCTTATAACGGAAAGAACATGTTTTCTAACGCGACGAAGAATAGTTGTTTCTTTTTCGTTTGTAATTGATCTCGTATTTGCTTAAAACGGAGAGTAACAAAAATCCTGAAGAAATATTCGTTTTCTAATTGTTTGCAATAGCACCGAGCACTTCATATTTCTCCGAAAGAAGAGCCAATTAATGGCAATGTCTACGGTGTATTCAGAAAATGTTTATTCGCCGTTTCACGAAGAAGAGGTATCTTCGAACAGTTATTAATATCTTCAGACGCTTTGTATTCCTTCTCGAACAACACAATTTGGATTCAGTTCGATGGAATTTATGCTTGAAATAACGAAGAAATATCCTCGATTGCTTCGATCACTGAACCGACGCAAGGATTTCAATTAAAACGAGGAACACCATTTCAATGTACAAACAAACGGAAGTCTACCTATGTAATTATTGCAAGAAGCGTCGTCACGAGTTCGGAAGTAATGCTGCTTGCATCAAGATCCCGATTCAAACACAACCATAACAACGTTACTATTAACCCCTTGCCGTATTTTGACGAGCCAAGACTCGTGACGAAGGTTTTTAACGAAGTCTAACAAATATGAATGTTACGCGTTTCATTTTAGACGAAACAAAATTTGATTCGTTCGTAATCAATATTTAAGCATTAAGATAAATGTAGCCATACAAAGAATATACATTTTCGTTTCCCTTCTACGACATTTCTGTGCATAATGACGTTTTAATCACCGTAACTGTAAAGAAAATGGTACGGCAAGGGGTTAATATACCGTAATGGGAGCATTAAAGTCGCCGTGTGTCGAGCGACGAAATTACGAGGAGAACTGGACACGCGATAAACCCGCGGTAATTTCGGTGAAAAGGAAAAGGAAATTCTTGTCGATCGTGTCCGGTGACAGTCGGATCGAACGACTTTGAAAAAGTTTAATTTCCACGGTCGATCGACTCGGGCAACGCGATCGTCGCTCTTTTGAACTCGGTCGGCGAGCATTATTTACGAGAGGGATGAAAACCGCATTCCGGGAGGCTTTTCGCGCGCTTTGTCCGCGACGGTTGTGTCCATCCGTCGAAGAGGAGGATGCCCCGCCGTCGACGGTATTTTTTTTTCGCCTTTTCCTTCTCATCGATTATCGTTAGCCCCTCCCTCCCCGATGAAGGATTCCGCGAAGCTTAGCACTAGAACGCTATCCTGGTAGGCCGGATCGTCCGCTTCTAGCTCTCGCAGAGCGTGTCCCTAGGATTAGTTCCGGCTTTAATGCCCGACGACAAGGGATTTCAAAGGTAATTGAATCGAGACACAGATTCGCTGCAGCTTTAAAGCCGCGGCACCGCCGACGCCCGGCCCCGTCTCATGTATTTTTAAAGAGCCGATCCGTACTCTGTTGCGTTTTCAACCGGTACACCCTACCCTAGCTTCGTCCTCGTCCCTCTTCTCGGTTATGCTCATCTGTGTCCGACATTATCGACTATTCCGGTTCCGTTCACCGATCACCGCGTTAAGCCGGATTTTCGCTGTCCGTTAACGCACGCCAGGCCCAACTTCCGTCGCCGCGTTCTTCGGAACGGAATCGCTCAGCGGAATGCTCTTCGTGCCGAGCGACACGCCTCGACCAAGAGTCCTCTCCTCGACAATTATGGTGCGGCTAGGCTATCCGTCAGTTCAGCGGACAGATTGCCGATTTTATCCGCTTATCGAGATCTTCGTAGCCTCGGGCTTCTCTGTAAGAATAAATTGAAGACTGTAGGAACACGGATGTAGGTTGGATTTTGAAGGAAGATGGGAAATGCTCTATCTGGACACAGAATATATTTCGGGAATTAGTTTCGTACATTGGTGGAGTTTCGTATATTTTCGAAAACCTTTGAAGAAGGTCAGCAACGTGTAATTAGAATGTTTTAAAATATAAAGGGGTTCCACCATAAGGCGTTCGTTTTATCTCAACCGTACTCTCCTTCTGGGGAAAAAGACGACGACTCGGATTCACCTGGTTTCTCCCGTCCGTTCGGCGGCCGACCTACATGGCCGTCCTCTCCGAGACGTACAGAGGAACCAGGTTATCCTACTCTCAGGCGTCCAGAAAGCTACCCTGTTCTTTCCTTTAGGCGGGCGGCCGGCCTTCATGGCCATTCTCTCCCATTTATCCAGAGAGGCGTCCAGGTGCAACCCCTGTCATCTCCTGGGCTGCTGGGTGTGTCCGATATCATTGCTTCGTACTCTCCCTTAACCCTTTGCACTCGGACCTATTTTAAATGGAAAATTAAACATTTCTTTCGACCTAGAATAATTCCATTCTATATTAATTCTTTTCTCTGTACGAATATGAAATTGATATAATACCTCACACAATGCTTAAATGTTTGTAATTCATTAGATACCAACATATATAGTAATGCAAACAATATTTTGAATGATGGTACAGCAATTTTTAGTTGCGCCTCAGAGTCGCCACTCGAGTGCCTCGATAGCCCTCTACAGTTTTAGCTTGTGTGTGTTTAGTTTTGGCTTCGCACCAATTTGATTTTAAAAAGCAAGAAAATTTGCAAACAACTTGCTGAAATATAAAGTGTTTCTCTGCAGCAAAAGTGATTGCTCCGCGATAGTTTACCGGTATTTATATGAAATCGTTGCTAACCCTATCAGCAACGCGTTACTAGGGGTTTTAGAAGATTCTCGACCACGCGGTCTTCTAGAAAATTCGGCCACGGCACGTTTCTTCTGTCATTCGGGGGTGTCCCTGAGGTTGTTCCGCCCTTCGTCGCGTTACAAGACTAAATTTTGGTACGGTATGGAATTGAACAAAAATATTTAACAACGTTTCTATTATAGCTGCCGACGTCCATGCTGAGAAGGTGAAAGTAACACTGAAAGTTGGGGCGAACAATCCATTTTATCGAATATCTCCGAAACTGTTAGGTCTAGACGAAAATTTCAAAATTTGTGCGTCCCTTTTTAAAGAAATTATTTCTTTCAAAAATCTGCACTAAAAGATTCGGAATTCAAAGAAACGTGCAAATTGGATTATTGAAATTTTCGTCGAGGCCTAATATTGTAGTTTCGGAGATACTCGATAAAATGGATGTTTTCAACCCCTTAACATGAATGTCGGCATTTATGAGAAAATACGTGTCAAATATATTTTTCAGTTCTGTATCATACCAAAATTTCATTAAAATAGGCGTGTTATGTTTGGGTAACCTCCCGTAAGGAGGGACACTCGTGTAGCGAGAACAAGTAATATTAACGAATCTCTTTCGTGGGAACGTATGTGTACGTTATCCAGTTAATTCTTCGTAGCTAGCTCGGCGAACGGAACCGGAAGCGATGTGTCTCTTTTTTTCGTGTCAGATGACCCGTGCTCGTTGGGCACGTCGATTCGGCGAGGCCACGGTTTTGATCTGCCATGTGGAAGGATCCGATCGCTATGAAACGGGCGTCCGTGTAGCTACGGTGAAGCAAACCTGTAATCGGATGGCTGAAGATCGCCCCCCTGTGACCGACGCCAAAAGGTACCCGCTTGTAAACATAATGAACGACATTTCGGACCTGGACAAGCAGCCTCTCCCCTTATTTTTCTTTTTTCTTTGTTTGCTCAAAGACAAAAGGGAGACGCGAACCAACCGTTGACCGTGTGTCCACCGCTGAATTTCAAGAGTATCGTTAAAGTCTAACCTCTGCTCCGTCGACTAATTACGCGTGACACTGTGGCCGGATAATTGAACCGCCATGTTCTCACATCGTGACTAGACTCCGGATTTTATGGATTTTGTAAGCTTGCATTTTGAGAAAGATCGGCACTCAAACTCTCAGCGTTCGAGTTGTTTGCATTATTAAACATTTAAGTTATTAATATCAGTTTCGTACCCACGAAATTTCAAAAATCATAGAGAATAGAAATATTCCAGGTCGAACAAAATGTTTCATTTTCGAGATGAAACAGCTTCGAGTACAAAGGTTCAAAATCCGAGGAAACCAGAAATTTGGGAATCCATACGCAACATGACCAACGTTTTATATCATTGCGTAATCTAAAGACACAACTGCTAAGCGATAGAAAGGCGCATCAACAAAGATTAGAACAAGTTCGCTACAATGAAAGTTGCTTAGAATTGAAGGAAAGGCAAAGCTTAATTAAAAAATTAGAAGAAGAAACTTCGACACTTTTCAAGAATTATCAAGAAATTTATGACAGTGAAATATCGAAGGAACTACCAGGATTTAATGATCAGATAGAGTGACCGATCTAATCAATAAGTACAGATCTGTTTACAGGGAAACAATTTCTAGGTTATTCTGAAAATCCTTCATTGGTTCATAAGTTATGCGTGTTTTCAGTTCAGGGCTTTTCACCGCTTTTGCTAGATTACAGCGCCACCGTGTTGCCATGGCGAAACAGTGGAAATCGCTGAACTTTAAACACACATAACCGTTGAACCAGTGGGTTCCTAAGATTAGAATTTGTATTTTCGGCATTTTCTCGCTAAAATCTACAGGACTATATAAAAAAGAAGATTGAAAATTTCTGGTTCCCTCAGACGACGTTTAATCGATAATTTTTAAGAAAAATCGTATTCGCTAATTTATTCTTGCATTTTCTCTAGGACAGTGTCGCTCGAATCGAATGTCGAATCTGATTCGAACCGTCTCGCGGGGTTACTGTCAATTAGATTGATTTCGATTAAGCCCCCTTGAACGCCGCAACAACGTGTAGGCGCGCGAGTCGAGCTCGGCGTGCACGATTTTATTAATTAATTTCGTCGCATCATCGCGCGTAATCAAGCACTGCAACAAGCCCGCCGTGGAAGTTCGTCATGTGTGAACTCGAATGTTGCTCGAGTTTAAGTAAATAATTGATACCGGGGAACTTCGCGAAATACTGAACAAATATGAATTTCACAAGTGACTTTTAGTCATGGAACAGAATTTAACTGTTCGAATGGATATACGTACAACACGTATACGGGGACACGTGTGGACCGAAGAATCGCGATACATCCGTTAATATAATTTATCAATTGCATGGCAAACGTGCCGTGCTGATTATTTCACGTAAATTCGCATTCATATCGCAGGAATATTCTGAAACGAACTTGTAAACAATCCGGTCTCGTAATGTTTGTTCCGTAATCGCGTCACCCTTTGTACGAGAGTTTAATCATTTTGCTATTCCGTTTCGAACGGTCCGCTAAAAATTTTGTCGACAACCGCAACGGCGTTGTGGACCGCGGATTTGATGTACCTAAGTATCTACAAAATTTCGAAACACTGAAGACGCAGGAAATTTAAATATGGTGCACAGGTAACTGTCAGCACAAAGGGGCGCACGAATTTGCTTTTATCCCAGAAATCCTGCAGGATTAAGTGCTAAAAATAATTTAATGGCATACCTCCAGATATACAAGCCAGCCGTTGATTCTTCAACGGGAATTATGCCAGTTTACAAATAATTTTTAATTTTCCAGAAAGAACCGAGGTGTAGTTGTAACACAGAGAGTGTACGAAATAAATCAATTGGAAAGTGTAACAGCATGATTGCAAGCGAAGACGCTCTATTATAACGCATAAATGCTCGATTAACTTCGCGCGAAGTTTCGTTTCCGCGGATATCTTCTTTCACACGGATAATTTGAATTCATATCGGGTAGAGACGCCTTCAAGTAAGATTAATTACGTCTACCTATTATTCGCCGTTTCTACTTATTATCTCCTAACCACCGTTCATTGTGCTGTCTAGATACCTTCTACCTCTTAATTGGGAAGCTTATATATCAAGATATTACACAGTGGGAAGAGCGATGCGCCAGTGTCGTTGTTTGCGAAAATTTATGTAAGTAGAAACGAGCGGTATTGGTCAGACGTATAAGTTAAACGGTGCTGGAGCGCGTCGAGGCGTGATCAATCTCCAACATTGATTTATTGGTAAATGAAACCTAGCATGAAAAATTGTTATACATTTTCCATTTAGTTTTTTACGTCGCGTTGCCCTCGGCCGGGTTTAGTTACACAATGACGGAAAATGAAATCGGTGTTCGATTTTGATTGAAGTTTGATTAAAAATTGTGCCGCCCTCGAAAAGAGTCTAAGCGTCTACGGGGGGATGATTTATGAAATAAATCATGAAATATATACATATTTCGTGTTTCGAGATATTTCAAGAAAAATGATATCGGCACTTAATGATTAATTTTTGACGATATCGTAAAAATTACATCGAATTAACTTGATTTAAAATAACGAGAGATGCGAAATAACTGGACTGTGGATTTCTAAAATACTAGAATATAAAATTGTACAGAGTTTAATACGATTTTTATTCATTTCAGATCTATAACAGTGCGCTACCACAGAAAATAAAATTGTATAATATTTGTTACCGCTTTCTTGAAATTCGCCATGGAAAAATGAAAAATTCCGTAAACATCCTCCGGCCATTTTCATAATTACGGGTACAAATAGACTATCGTTTTAGGCTGATTGTACTATTTTTTCCGAACGTGTATCGAGTCGTTGGACGAGGTGGCGGTACCCCATACGAATCCCATGAAAGGCCAAACGGTGGATTATAAAGCAGACCTTTTTCTACGGCGACCGCTCGACACATTTAACGACGTCGACTGTTTAGTCGTGGGTACAAACACGTGAAAATTTCTATAGGCCGGTACACACACGGCGTTCACTTTATGGTATCGTTCGAGCGACAAATTGCACTAAAAATAACCCTTTGCGCTCTGCTGGCACATGACTATTCGTGCGTGTGAAGGTGGCCTCGAACGGGTACGCCATGTACACTCTGTTTTGCCTCCCTTTGAAGTGTAGACGATTGGAAGTCTCTCCTTTCCAGGCTTGCGAATTACGTAGCCGCGCGTCATTGTGGCGAACCGGCGCTGATACGTTTTTACAGCATGACCTATCTTCAGGCCGCGTGAAACCTTGCGCCCCAATGGATCTATTTGGAACAGCCACGGAGCCGATCGCTGATACACAGGCCCGGATCACGTGAAAGAACGCGCCTAAATGTCCCCATTCTTCCCGAAACTCGCAGAAACAACTATTTCGACCTCTGGCAAAGAATTTCAGTTTTTCCATTAGCTTCTCCCCCAGATGCGAGCCCCAATAGCTCAAACCAAAGTAAACTCTTTCAATTTTTCTCATTCGTCATTTTACACGGATCACAAACTATCATATTTAGGACCTCCTCGAAAATTCTGTACAAGTTTTCTCTAATGCCTTTAAGCATGCATATAATTTAAGACTAAACGATCCAAACGTTACAAAGATTTTCAGATTACAAAGTATCATATTTAGGACCTCCTCGAAAATGCTGTACAAGTTTTCTCTCATATAATTGAAGACTAAATAATCCAAACGTTCTAACGGGGGTGCGGAAATATGATATTTGCGAGATTGTCTCGCCAGTTCGATTTAGTAGAATTTTACGGTAATTCCCGAAGGAGTCGCGCGGGTCCCAATAGATTAAAGAATCCAATCTGTAGCCGCGCTTAAAGCCCCTTAATAGCACGGTGATAACGTATGCTGTGGAAGAGGATTTCCCAGATCGGAGACGTAACGTCTAACTACGCCTTTGCAACAGATATAATTGGACTCCCTTAATTACCTCGTCTCTGGATACAGCTGTGAGACGGGCTGGATAACGCATTCGATCCGCATTCAGACACCCAGACCGGAAGATTAACAACTCCAAAGGGAGCAAGAAGGATGTAGATCGCCTCAGCTGAGATATTAAGACGTTCAGCTGATCTGGCAGCCGTCGCGACGGTTGCTGGGCCACAGTCTATAGACCAAGCACACCTGGTTTTTCATTGGGACTATTAACGTCACGAAGAAGAACTCCCTTTGGATTCGCGTAATTAGAAATTAAATCAAGTGGAATTCGAATATTGTGTACTTAACGCAATACCGACCGGTGATTATTGCATAATTTAGAAAAATCTATGGTACATGACTGAACACTCTTTAACCTCTTAACTGCGGAATTTAGTTTTAATACCAAGTAATTAGTGTCAAGTATACACGTCGAACGCAGGGCAAATGGTCCTATTATAAATTTTTTGAAAAACTAGGAAGGATTACATTTATATTTGATAAAAAATTAACAATTCATTTTGAAAAGGTTACTGTTATTGCACCGCAATAAAGATTTGGATTGACGAGGAATACACGTCGAACGCAGTTAACTGGTTAATGGAACCTTCAATAGCAACAGCAATTTTCATTGTAAACTAACAAGTCACCCTCAATAACGTCATCTAACAGTTTCATCCAAAATTGCAAAATAAAAGGAAATTTCTATGCGTTCTTTCGGTGCAGCACAATTACTGAAAATCCTATCAACAGGCTTCCGGTAGGTAAAGTGTTAAAATACAATACGATTCGATTGAAATGTATTTAAATTAGCACAACTCTGTCCAGGACTTCGAAAATCCGCCGTCCACAGGCAAAACAATAATCCCAGGGAAATTCCTCATTTTCTTGAACAAACTTTCATTTCGTACGCACAAAGCTTCCATATTGTCTTCGGAGAGCGGGCGCGCGCGTCGCCCACGCGTGCAAAATGGCCAAACACGGTATCATGAGCTGATACCATGAAACTGAACCGCGTCTGGCCGCGTACAAACAGTCATCAAATATACTTTCCGGCTTTCTCGCTTGTATTTGCGAGATCGCGGGTGTGGGAAGGGGTGCACGGGCGTTATTCAGATTTACATTTTCCCGCGGTAAAACGTTTTTCCCGGCGAGCGGCTCTATTTGCAGAGGCACAAAGCGACCGACTAAGAGTAGCAATCTCGGCGGGATACGTGTCGCCACGGGACAACACGTTCCGTGTAACAACACTTCTCCGGGCCGCGTGGGCGTCGTCGTCGTCTGTGTCCGTCGATGTGGATTTGCAAGTTCCCTAGCAAGAGAGAGAGAGAGAGAGAGAGAGAGAGAGAGAGAGAGACACGCAAACCTACGCACACGAGATGGGTTTCGATGTGGTCGATGGAGCACCGGATACGATAACGGCGGCGGTCAGGGATTAACGCGTTGACTGCCCGGTGGTCACCGGTGACCGGCGCTAACAAATTATTCAGAGGCTATTACGATAAGGCAAAAGCCGTCCCAGGAAAATTTGTTGGTCGCGCGAGTACCCGACAAAATGTCTTTTCATGTTTTCGTGTCTATTGGGTTAACCATCATAATGCCACTCATTTAATTTTAACACTTGATTCTGAAGGATTTCCGAAATGAAAACATATTCGTGCACCATTTTGGGCTACCGGCTGTCTGTGTACCGAATTTCAGGTTTCTGCGTCTTCTGTGTTTCGAGATTGTTTTACCGTTACAAAAAGCAGAGCAACTGGCAATTATATGTATATGTATGTAGACTCCGGATGTTTGTGCAAAATAAAAAGATAGTGCATCAATTGCAAGTGGCAGGAGCCGAATATAAATTAAAATACAAAATAATACATTAATACGTTTAGTCTTTTAATATTTTCACTGTTTTAAATGACGCGTGCTCATTTTTGTTATACATGCATAAAATCCGGATCATTACAAATGATCGTGATTGTTTTGGTATAATACACCAGCTTGGAGGATGTGGAAGGACATTTTCACGGTTTTAAATTACACGTGCTCATTTTTGTAATACATGCATAAAATCCAGATCATTCCCAATGATCGTGATTGTTTTAGTACACCAGCTTGGAGGATGTGGAAGGACATTTTCACTGTTTTAAATGACACGTGCTCATTTTTGTTATACATGCATAAAATCCGGATCATTACTAACGATCGTGATTGTTTCGGTACACCAGCTTGGAGGATATGGAAGGACATCGGCATTGCTTATGGGACCTGATGGATACTTACACGTGACACGCAAGGGATTCGTGAAGTCGTCATCGCGCTAAGCGACACTTCCACTGACAGATTCTAACTAATTTGCACTGTCCCTTTTGGGATTGTTTGTGGACAGCGGAAGGATCCGCTGGCACGGACTGCTTTAGGTTAATGCGATCTCTCTAGACCTTCGTGCTAATTCACTGCTTTAGACAGGAATTTGTAGAAAAGTTGATATCATTTTTATCACGGTACATTACTATTTCAATTATACTTGAAATGTTGAAAAATCCGTCGAGATTTGATCGGTCAAACAAATTTCGAATGATCTGACGCAATTAATTAACTTTGACGATCGGTACCCCTGAAATCGGGGCTCGATCAAAGCGGCAGCCATTCAAACATTTCGCGTGCGTGAAAAAAATCTCACTCGTGGAAGTGACCCTCGCTTTTTCGCCGTGGAAACCCGTCCGAGGATTTAATTTGTCCGCGGATCAGTGCGCGAGTCGACGCGGACCCACTTACAAAGGAATACTTTTTCGTTTACACCGTCTCTAATTAATGCCTGCTAACTTCGACGCGAAACATCTTTCCAGAGAAAGTTCATAATAAATCTTCCCCTCTCCCTCGTTTAAAGAATATCGAACTTTCACGAATTTAATGCGAACAAAGCGTCGCCCGTAACCCCTAATGAAATTCTAACGCGCAACTTTTCAATATTCATTTTACGTCGGCATTAAGTTAGTCTACATTCAAATTCAACTTTTAATCGTTATATTTAAATCTAAATTCTATTTCAACGTTCAATCGTTATACTTATATTCCTACGATACTCTCAAGATCTTTAAGCAAAATCAAAATATTCTGGAAGCTATACGAGAGCAATATTACAAAAAAATGACTAAAAATTTTGTTTCTTCCACGTCGCATTGCCATGCGAAAAGCAATTGATGGTAATATCGAGGAGAAAAATTGTGGCGTGTAGATTCTCATAGGGAGGAAGATAGCACGATATGCGCGTGAATGATGGAAATGGGTTGGTGTGCGATAGTGTGTCCCTTCGAACACGGTCGGATAAATGAAAGATTGGTGTAAAACGGTACGGTACAGTTTAAGATCGGAGGATCTCGTTCAATTATTAATCAAGGAACAATGGATATGCTCGTAATATCCGCAGTGGCCAACATGTCCGTCCCGTGTCAGGTTATTGTAAACGGTGCTTTACACCGGTCTCGAGTCAAAATCAATAAACCGATTATTGGCCGGGCTGAACGGAGATTATGTTGCTTTGAATTGACACCCCGACACGGGCTTCGCGCCGATTGAATTTCGCGGGACTTTCTAGACGGCCGGACGTCCGTCCCAGTTCCTTTTTCCACGTCCGACACCGTAAAATCACGCTGAATGCAATCCTTGCGGACACTGCTGCAAGAGGAATCGATCTTTTGTTGTCGGACTGGTCGCCCGGCGAAGTTTCCAGGCATTATGCGACCATGTTATTCGCTTACACGCCGGCAAACAATGCGCTCTGGAGGGAGAGAAAAAATATATATATATATAATATATAGTATACAATACATATATACGTATATACAACGGGGCATTCCTCGGCGAGTCTCTCTTTTTAACGCCCGTCTATTTATTTAACGGTAAAATGAGTGACCGGTATAAATAGGACATTATTTTCTTCCACCAAGGTACAAACTCCCGTGAATGGGGATCGCCGAGAGAATAACGTTCGCGCGACACGGACTCCGCTCCAAGGAACAACGATGCACTTCTGAAATCTTTTTATGCGGCCACAGCCTCGCCTTAAGAAACTGGGACGAGGTACGAACCTTTTCTGTTTAAATAACTGTGGTACAAACATTCTTAACACTGCCTAGAAATCACCGACATCAGAATTTTTATTTTGAAATTGATTCAGACGTGCTTACGTACGGATTCACGTTGAATAAATTGTGTGATTCGAGCAGAATTGATTCTAGGAAAACAACCGGAAGTTTCCGTTAGGTTAGGTTCCGGTTTTTCAACCGGAAGTAAAAATACGACAGAAAAAACAACGAAGAAGAACATTTTTTCACAGTTTGACTCTTTTTGAGTATTCCTCTAGATTACACTGTCCAACAGGCAAAAATTATTTCGATTCCCACTATGCGATTCTTATACAGTTTTTAGAGCTGATTCCGAATCTGACCGTAATTTTTCTCCTACACGTAGAGTCTTTGAGAAAATTGAGTTTTAAAAAAACCTATTTTTCAACTTTAAACAATTATTGTGATGTTATTATAAAAGATATTGAAACATGTTTAAACAATCATAATGTATTAACATTGGATATCACTGTATTCGGAAAAGTCTACAGAATCTTTTGCCGTAAAGAACAATTCAATGTCTTTTATAATAACATCACAATAATTGTTCAAAGTTGAAAAATAGGTTTTTTTAAGTCAATTTTCTCAAAAACTCTACGTTCGTATAAAAATTAAGGTCAGATTCGGAATCAGCGCGAAAATCTCTATAATAATCGCACAGTGGGAATCGAAATAACCGAAAAAAGTTTAAATTTGTTGGACAGTGTATTTGGATAATCCTTCAAGGATTAACCAAATTTTCCTATCAAAAAGAAGAATAAAATTAGTAGAAATTCGATTGATGGATCTTACAGTCGCAACTCGTGTTTCGATGTCTACGGCGAACGAATATATCGAACTGCTAGGGGACTATCGAGCGAGACGGTTCGCGAAAATTTCGAGTTGCTATCGTAGAGGGCGTCGAACCGTCGATTGTCGGAACCATGTCAGAATTATCGGCAGACTGTACACTGTTTGCGAGAAACAATGGGTCAAACGGTGGGTCGTATGCCAAACACATGGGCTCGTTTACTCGAAGAGAAAGATCGCGTGTTATACTGGAGCGGTGAAGTCCTGGCGAGAGTGGCCGACAATGTTAATCAAGAGGAATCGTTTCAGATTGATTACGGAGATGACTGTATCGATCGGAAGGTTGATTTGTGGATACAGGCCTGCCGCGACAAAGTCGACAGAATTCTCTGTAATCGAAGGAACGTGTCGCAAGAACGCAGGACTCGCATATTCCGGGAAATCGAGCAAGTGATTATTATTCTGTCGTCTCTTCGACGTGATTTTCATATCGGACAGTGTAAACGGTGAAATTACTAGACTGTGGATTTGTTTGCAACATAAAATACATATATATATATTTTAGTTACACGAGGATCTACAGTAATTTCGCAATATCCATAAATCTTTCGATAAACGGCCGATATTAATATTTCAATGCTTAATCCAGGTGAGAGCAGAAGTCATGGCGAAGATGAGGAAGGATTACTATGAAAGTTACAGCGAAATAAGACAGTTCACGAAAAAAGTAGACAGCCTGGGACATCAGCAGCGCAGGGTACACGCTAAAATTCATGAACTCGAGGACACCTGCGCTGGGAACGTGAGAAAATTTCGAAAGAAGTTCGGCCCTCTGCGAGTGAAAACGTTCAGGAACCTTGTGATCAGCGAGAGATTTATATTCGAGGATAGAAGACTGAAAGCGAAGTTCGTTGAACGGGTATATCAAGCTCCATTCATAATTGAATTTCTATCAAAGTATCTCTGATTGCGAGAAATTATTCCCATTAAATTGTACATTTTATATATTCATCCCATGGGCGGTGGTCGATGCCCGAAATAATTAAATGGTCAATTAAACTCTCATTTTATTCGAATCCGTACGAATTTATATTTTGCCTCGGGCTCGATCCAGTGTAGTAATTAATCGTGTTTTTCCGTGATAGATTTACGACATCGATCACAAGAATATGAAGACATGTGCCAAGAGCATTAATACATTGACGAAAATGTAGAGAAAACAACGATGACGAGGAAAATTATACAGACGAACTGGAAAATGTCTGGTTGATGGAACATACACAAAATTCAAATGTGTAGAGAAAGTTTATGCAAAACTGGACACGATTTTATAATCGTCTCGTTAATTATACATATAGTGACTCGTGTCCTTTTCTATTCGCTAACCGCTTGTACACTAACAATACTTCTGCAATAAAAATAGTAATAAGCGAAGAAGTTACGTTTTTCATATTTCCCCGCATTCGTGCCATGCAATTTTAGGCACACTCTATACACACGGTGTCGCCGGCAAGAACAGTGATCCTCCAGTGATTATTGAATCGTTGACGGTATCTGAAGTTATCGCAAATATTTCCGTCACAATGTTAGATTTTATCGTCGACAGTTTCCCCGTTAGAAAATGCTTCCCACGAATTTACGCTAATTCAATTTTGGCAACACGAAAACACAACTTTCTATGCGATCCTCAGGCAAATGCGACACCGTGAAGAACTATTGTTACGCCGCACAATGGTGAACCGTTTAGGAAAACGCGATTCGCGTAACGATTGTCGTACAGTCATCCTCGTCAACCGTGTTATAGAGCAAGGAATTATTTCACCTTGAACTTATCCGTGTCAACTGACGCGAAAACGAGAGAACGGTCTTTTAAAATACAGTTTGATGGACCAGAAAAATTATCAACTCGTGGAAGGTATTGAAGCCCGTGGAAATACAGTGTGCCATTGTTGAATCTGTGGAGAACGTGATAAAATAAAATTCAATAATGTCTGATAACTGACGATATTATTATATATATACCTACGTTTACAGAATTTCAAGAATGACATAAATATTTTTTTATTCATCAATGCAGATTTAAATTGCTGGCGCACTGCTTCGCGCTCTAAATTTTTCTGTAGACTTGTAAGCCATTTAATTTTTCAAAATGTCTGAACTTCTTCGCGTTAAATTGGCCAACGTATACAGCAACTTTCTGTTGTAATTTACGTGACAGAAATGTGTACGTATAGAGACGACTGGAGTAATCGATGACAGATAATTATTTGTACTACCGTTACGTGAACATCGTGTACTAACTTGAACGACGATGTTGAGGCAGGCTCGCACCGAGATTCTCATGACCAGGAGAACAGAACGACCGAGAAAGTTGCTGAATTCCAAACCTCAGGACCGTGACCGAGCATCTGTTTAGGCGACCCCTTTTTATGCACTTTAGATCCTCCGTCGCTTACAAGTAATAAACCAATCGTAAAAATCGCCCTGTTTATTATTCCATATAATAAACTCCGTGCTATTGGGTTGGCTAGAAAGTAATTTCAGTATTTTAAGGTGAAATAAGAAACTGGATAACCGGCATAACAAGGTAAACAGTTATTTTTCGATATTCTATAATCGAAATTGATGAGTAAACAGTTGCATCTTAAATTTTTCGGTTGTGTTTCGCATTTAAAAAAATATAAATTAATCTACAAATAACAGAACAGAATAACTTACCTCAGGAAAACTGTGTCAAATTGACACGAGGGACGGATAAGAGATTAAATAGCGTATTCAAGAATTGTAGTTGAAACGATCGGCGATGGCTACCGTGGATACATACCTGCGATTCGCGCGGGAATCTTCCACGGAACACAAAATAACAGATTAGAAGTCTATCTTCCGACGATCACGCGGCATAGATCTTCCCCAATTTTGCGATATTGAAATTCTTCAGGTTTCACAGACCTCATTGTACAGTTTTCGCACAGTTTGATCCACTATTGCTAAAACCACGGCGTTGCGGTAGTACAACTACGGTCACTGGAAGCCGGATTGTGTTAGGAGAACAGACGCTGCGAGGAGCAGTTTCTTCTTGGTCATTAAGTCTGACAAATGATGGATTCCTACTGTATCGATTTCTTTCCTACCACCACTTGCCATTCATTTAATTACTCGTATTCCGCGACAACCTTCTTTTCCCTTGTGAAAATTCCTTCTATAGAACAATTTATTAAATACAAGATATTCAAGAACTGAAACCAGTCGTTTAACGAATTCGTTTAAATGCGAACACTGTTTCGAAGTTGGAAATTCTAATATCAAAATGAACACTGAACGAAGCAAGTCAAGTTAAGATGAAATTTGTTTATTTAATATAATTTCTTTTTTTAATTCTTTTCAGTAACTGCGAGCACCATCTATCGGCAGATATCAAAACACTGTACTCGCCTCTCCGTTGTTACCAACAAGAACTATCGCAGACGAGATATAGAAATAGACTTGACACCTTATGGGACTTGGTGTCCATAGGAATCTGTAGTACCGACACCTTAAAATGCCAGTGATAGAAATTTTCTTTAAATTATATCCACAATTTGCCATTAAAACGGTTATAAATATTCTGCTCCTAGAAATAATAATACAACTCCAACTAATGGAGTCACTCTGAGGCGTTAGCGCAACAACCCGACGGACATCAAAATTGGATGTCAGGTCACCGACGAGATACTGTTAAAGACTGTCAGCCCCTGTGCTATTCAGCGAGACGTGGAAGTGGGAACGAGTGGGCACGGGGATAACGTGGAACTTACAGTGATCTGAAATACCACATCCCTAAAAGTTCCACCACCGACGAGAATAGTATCAAAATAGTGCCAAAACATCGTCTGAAATATGGCGGAGAATATAACATTGAATAATACTCAATACGGTTTCGTGATGATTGGCTTTCTCACCGACGCATTGCGACGAGAATCTCCTCAGTGGCCTTCTGCACCGACAAAATGCCGTCGGTGGCCTTCTGTTTCTCTGATTGGAGCCAGAATATATCCTAGAGGGCGTAAGAGAACACCGAAATATTCGGGTGACACGAACTCCCATAAGGCTGGCCGTCTTGAACAGACTCTCGACTGCGTCAATATTACCGACGAGAGCCCCTGTGCTATTCAACGATACCAGCAAGCGGACACAGAAATGTTATGGAAGAGAATAGGAATAGGAATAAAATTTATTGAAGATCAACATATTTATTAAAAGTGCAGCTATTAGCTCGATGTTATTCTTTATTCGTAACATACTA